>CM055646.1:4716862-4892584 GCA_029378325.1 Elaeagnus macrophylla
GTACATCCTCTCCACAACAGACTCTATTAGGTCAATCATTTCCTGTTATTCATGTGAAAGCAATATCAGCAAAATATTGGGCAATTGATCTAACAATTTCTAAAATATTAACAAAAATGCAAATATTAATACCAAGGTTGTCATTGGCCAAATATTATTTATTCACATCATATTATTGTACTTTTCTCATCTTCAGCTAAATTAGCACGACTAACTCTGATTATTCTTTTTGCAGATGTTCTGATTTTTCAGTTCAGTGGTCAATGTACATGAAGAAAGAGGAACATAATTTCTGCCAAAATTAAGGTTTAAGTAAGAATCTTTTATATTCACTTAGGGTGTCCACCATGCAGTCCAGCTTTTGGAAAAAAAGGACCGGATCATAGTAGAGCATAACCAAACCAGAACTTGGAAACCGTACATTCCAGTTTGGTTTCCAGTTTCCAGTTTTCATTTAACAGTAACAATTAACATATTTATACTCGATGCAAAATAAACAAAATTATGTATTAGCCCAGCGGTCCGTGTGGAAAATAGCTGGCTGACAGTCCCAGAGTCCCATCAAATATTTAAAACAATAATATTTAAACAGTTAAATGGTCCGGTTTGGTGGAAACGGTTAAAATATATCAGAAAATTAGACTGCTATTAACCATTTGGACCTGTCTGGCCAGCTTTACAGTCACTATTCGCTAGTCAAAGTTCCAAAAAAGGTTCAGGGCTCCACCAATTTCTTCCTAATAGTTCTCAGTTACAAAATTTTGATTACCTATTTTCAGAACAAAAATTAAAAGGAATAATTTTCAACCTTAAGAAGCAAGAGAAAAAAGGTACCATTAAATATGCTTTTCCAAGAATGGTATTAAACAACAAGACATCAAGTTTAATCCGTTCTGAGCATGCTTTATCCAAGAGATTTAGTGCTTCATCGACATTATCATCTTTCAACAGAACCTATTACAAAGGCGCACAATCAAGTAGAGGAATAATTTCAAAGCCGTAATATATCCTTAATCATAACAAAAAGTAATCTGGCAAAAATTATTTCAATAAAAAGATATCATTATTTGATTAAATAACAATCAAAAACCTAATTGAAGGCACATGCACTAGTTAAGTTTCCTTCTTAGTTTATTGGACAGTTTTTTATCCCTTTCTTAATTTATGGATGCATGAGAGTTGGGTAATAAAAATTCTACAACTTTTATGATCAATTGGCTTCTAGAATATAACAATCTCACCCAACACTGATGCAGCTTTAAACTAGATCCTCTAAGTTTAACATAAGCAAAACGCCAGAAATGTTCTACATTGTAATTTGTAATCACAAGGGTACCTTAGTGAAAAAAATCACAAGGGTAGAAGGAATAACAAAATCTGACAAAGACCAAAAAACATAAAGACCCCAGAGAGTATTATATACAACACACTTTGCGATAAAAGCTCACTTGATTAGCACAAACCGAGAAATAGAGTAGAAAAAGTTTATAGAAATCACAACATCAGTCAGAATGTAATAATAACAATAATAGTAATTATAATGATAATAGTAATAATAATAGTAATAATAAAAATATCAAGAATAAGGTACCAGTACGAGCAAAAACTTGGTGGACGTGCATATTTGCATGATGACAGAAAATCATATTTGCAAAAAAGAAAATTCAGATTAAAAGAATTCTTAGTCTGCAAACATACATCTCATGGAATTTTTTATTTGAAGGGAACCATTTAGAGTGAATCAAGTAAAAAAAAAATGAATCATTAAAAGACATCTGCAAATACTGTGCATAGAGTTGGAATTACATGACAGAGGACAAAATATCCTGACACATGAAATTCAGGAGAATGCAAACATACCTTTATGATAGCAGTGTAAGTGCTTCTTTGTGGAAAGAAGCCATCACGTAACATCATGGAAACCAGTGCATAAGCAGATCTGGAACATTTTAAAATGCTACAGCTATCGATCATTATGGTATAAGTTATATCATTTGGCAAGATACCACGTGACTTCATATTCTTGAATATTGCTATTGCATTTTCAACCTGTAAGTCAAACAGGAAGAAATAAACAATTAAACTCTAAATGAAGCCTTCTTAAACCTCATATACCAAGGAACAGAGAGAAAACAGGCTTTGAATCACCTACTTGCTTCACTTCAACAAGGGAGTGTAAAACTATATTGTATATGGGTAAGAAGCCCAATTCGGTATTGTTACGACTAAAAAGGTTCTCTGCCACATGCAAGCAGCGGAACATCTCTTCTATCATCCCCTCCGCTCCAAGGGCTTTCAACTAAGAAATGAAGAAATAAATAAGTCAATTAGGATTGATGTACATGATCATGGATTACAAGGAAAAAAAAATGTCAACCTGTACTGACAATAAGTGATAGTAAGTGCCAGCAGTGAATGGAAACTTCCAAACAATGGCCAGATTAACAAATATATAATGGCATTTATTTTCCCTTTATCTTTATTCTCCACATAATTTACCCTTTTAAAGTTTTCTCAACTAGTGTTGACTAATTTCTAGATTTAGAAGGTTGCAGAAAATTAGTTTAACACATTGGAAGATAGTGCCGTGACAAGAACTTAGGAACCGTTTGGCACTGTTTCTCATTACATTCTTCAATAGAAGTGATTTCAAAATTTTGAAAAGCACTACTAGTGGTTGTAGGAGAAGTAGTTTTGCATAAATGCTCCGTTTTAAAAATAATTTCTAAAGTCCTATTCAAAACCACTTCTTATACAATATAATTGTATGTAAAACCAAATTGCTTCCTTTCAAATTATTTCATTTGAAACAACTCATCAAAACAAACCCTTAATGAATCCTATCTAATATTAAAGCTATATAGCGTTGTTTAGTATAAATAAGTGTACAAAAACAGTGACATTGAACAATTAGACCAAATTCTCAATTGAAACCAAACTACAACTAAATAACATAAGATCAAGATAAAGAATTGGCCGAGCAAATAAAAGTTATATGACATGTCAAATTCCAAAATGAAATTGCACCAAGAGTAAATATTAACCATGTGGTGCTTCCCACAACAAATATGAGAATGGGAATCACCACGAGGTAAGGCCAAAAATTACCAAGTTCTTCATTGATATTGAACTGTGATGAATATTATGTTTTTCCATGTCCATTCTTATGGCATGTATCCTCTTAGCAGCATCTGCCTGCGACAATATGTTGCCCGATTCATATGGGGCATTCACATTGCCAAATAATGAAAATAGCAACTCATATGTCCAAATATCTGGCACAATATTCAATTGTTTCATTCTGGAAAAAATCCGCACAGCACGCTCGGGTCGGTCCTGTAAATTTAATTCCATAAATTAAAACCCAAAGCTGTGTTAAGTACATCACAAAATTGTGAACCCTAAGAAATTTAAAGAGGAAATTTTCCACATAACCCTCAATCCTATACCGTATCAGAGTACTAGCAAATCTCATGCAAAGAGACCCAACTTTGTTATTTTAAAAATTTATGGGATGGCAGTAACAGAGTGAAGATAACACTTGAGTCTAAAAAGTAAGCACTAAACTATCAACTCACCAGTGAATCACATGCTTCAAGAAGAGCATTAAAAGGATATGGGTATGAACATCCTGATAGTTGATTCAGAAAATACTCGGCCAAATTCAGTTCTAGCCCTTTGCAACATGCTGTTGAAAGTGCTGCAAGAGTTGAGTCATATGGTTTTAAATTCATCTCCCGCATTATGTTTAACTGTAAAAACAGAAAAGGAAGAGGAAGAAGAAGAAGAATTGAAATCATTTCTAGCAATGAGTCAATTTAATAAATTTTAAGGCTACAGTTAAAGATAACTACATACTAAATAAAAGGCGCATTACCGCTTCAATGCCAGTGGTGAAACCTCTCTTGAAAACAATTGCTCTAATAAATCCATCCCATGTACAACTTGATGGCTGGATGCCAAGATTTTGCATCTGGAAATGAAAAAAACGCTTAAGCATTTAAAAACATAATGACATGTATAAGACCAAAATAAAATGAAGTATGAAGATAACTGTAAGTGCACAACCAAAATATAAAAATAAAGTACATTTGAACAAAAACACAGCTACATCCTATATTCACCAACAGGAGTACAAGGGTATTCATAATTTCATAATTTGTAATCGACTTGTTAGAAGCCTATAACAATATGGTTTTCCATAAAACTACATCCAATAACCATCACCAATAAGGTTTTATAAAAAAAAAAATAAGGGAAAAATATCCTAGAGATCCTCTGCTTCTTTGGAAGGGAAAAAAAAAAAAGCAATTTAATTCTCTACTTATTTTTTGCAACACTTAAGTCTCTTCTTAGGAAAAAAAAGACAGTACAAGTCCTCTTCTTATAGAAAAATAATAGCACAAGTCCTCTTTTCTAAGAAAACATAAAAAATATCTCTAGATTTTGTTTATTAATTATAAAAATTTATTTGTGCATAATAAAAAATTTATTTTAATGCAAGTTCAAAAGAAAAAAATTGTTCTGAAAAATTTATTTGCTAAAATATTGAAAATTATTAAAATTAAAATCTTGCAAGAAATTTTGATATTAAAGTAAGTAAGAAAATTAAATAAATTTTAAAATTAGTAAATAAAAAAAAAATATTATAAAGAATAATTAATAAAATTAATACTCTAGTTAAGGAAAAAATAAAAAAATTAATATGGAACATGTAAAATAAATCAAAATATTAAAAGAAATTATAATTACACTAATAAAATGTTATAATTGATAAAAACCTTACAAAGACCTAACAAAAATTTGTAAAGTCTAACATATTAAAAAAATGACTAATGGTATCACTTTTACAAAAAAAAGGACTAAATTGATGTAAAATATAAATAAGGGATTAATACAATTAATACTCTAGTTAAGGAAAAAACAAAAGAATTAATATGAAAGATGTAAAATGAATCCAACAATTAAAAAAAATATAATTTAACTAATAAAACGTTATAAATAATAAGCTATTTTTGTAAATCCTTACAAATACTTAACAAAAATTTGTGAAGTCTTACAGAGTAAAAAATGACTAATAGTATCACTTTTACAAAAGAAAAGGACTAAAGTGATTAAAATATAAATAAGGGATTAAAATGTCTTTTTTCATTAAAAAAAAAATGACCATTAGAGGCCCGTGCCTAAAATAAAAGAATTACATTTCAATCTTAGGAATTACTTTATGTATTGAAATTATAATACAAGCTGAACATATTATACCTGAGCACTCAACTGCTCTGCCATCTCACAGTCCTTCCACTTCGCACAAGCACGCATCACGTAATTGAAAGATTGTCTGAGACTCTTCTTAAGAGATTTGTATTCATATGTATACAGCCCTTTTAGTCGAAGAGTCTGAGCATGTTTTACTCCGAAGCCAGAAGCAGCACATGGCAATTTATTGCTAGCATCGGTATCCAATTTCACAGAATACAAACAAGAGGCAAAATGTCCATTCTCCTCAAGCTCAAAGTTGTTCATGCCTGATTCACATATAAAAGGGATTGGAATGTCTAATCTTGAAGATTTTATCTTCACTAGAGAAGGTTTGTAAAGAGAAGTGTTTCCCGATATGACTAAAGCTATCATCTTTTGCAAAGTCTCATAAGCAGATTTTATATCTCCCAGACTAGAAAAGGACCAGATAAATTTTCCCAGAACTCTAATGCTCAAACTGTAGTATTTGATATAGTCCTTCCAAATATTGTGGACTGCAGATAGGTTTTTCTGACAAACTGCAAGCTGAAAGAAATATGGAAACACGAGCAAAGGTGATGTAAGAAAACAAAATTGAGGGTCCATATTCTGAAAAAAAACTAAATAATAATGGATCAGAATCACTATAGCACACTATAATCTGTACACCTCAAGAAGCTCCATGTAAGTAACTTTGTTCTTCCCCACCATTCGTTGTTCCATCAGATCCAAACATTGATTAGCATGAAAAAGACTTTGCATTTCTGAACAGGCCCTCAAGAAATGGTTATAAATTGCCAAATCATGGTAGATTCCATGATTCTCTCTAAGCAAATTTATAAATCTAAATGCCTGAAGAATGCATAACGGGAAGAAACAACAACTATAAGTTTTTTTGAACTAAAATAGACAAATGAAAATAAAAGTAACTGTCTAGTTCAATAACCGTATTCACAGTTTCAACAAGAAATGTCTTACTTCTACCATAAAAAAGAAACATACAGAAAAAATTGAGCAGTGTGTTAATCAATATCACACGCTTCACCAGCAAAAGCCAAGAACATGCATAGACACATAGGCCCAACGTGTGGACAACCTATAATATGAACAAAAAGATACAAATAATATTGTGTTTTTACCTCATCCAAGCAACCTCCTTTATAGAGTGCAAGCAACATAAGCGAGGAGCACACATTATCCATGCTGATGTCTCTTTTGACCATTGTATTCCATGTATTCAAGACAATCTGCAGGGAAAAAAGGAAAGAAATGACTGTAAATCTATAATCAAAAATTGATTTTCCATGTGTGCTAGAGATGATTGTTACTCTGTTGATGTTTTCCTACAAAAGGAAAATTATGGTGCATAATAGAGCAAAACCTATAAGTCTTTCATTAAGTGCTTGACACAGTGAGGAGACAATCTTTTTAATTCCTTGAATTCTATACATCTAAGTAAAACATTAATAGAACTTTAAGAACGTGTTTGGTTGGGGCCAATTGTAATGAGAATGGACCGCATTCCCTCAAGTTCTTATGTTTGGTTGTATATGAAGACAGAAAAGAATGCAGTTAATTCCTGCTAGTCCCAAAACGCGGTTTCCATCACTTGACCAAAGGAAAGCCCGTTCCTTTACTTCCTCTCTTTTTTTTAAAAGAGAAGCCTGACCTTTTAAAATTTATTTACAAAATTAATACCCGTTTCCCTCCAACCGCATAAATTAAAGTATATTTAATGGAATATCAAAAACAGATTCTCTTAAAACGAAAAAATAGGAAGAAAAAAACATAGGGTAAGCCATATTTTTAATAGAATTTTTTGGAAAAAAATAAATTTTAAATCAGTGTAATTGGTGTGAATAAAAATATAATGATGATAATAATAATTAAGTACCATTATAAAATATGAAAATTAAAGCATAGAGGTATTATTGCAAAATTACTATGTATTCCATTTCATTTTAACTACAGGCAAACACTGTAATAATATTACAAATTTTCAATCCAATGATCAAATCAAACATAATAATAGTAATAGTGTTTTCATTTCAACTCAATTACATTCCTATTATGTTTAACCACGCATAACCTAAGTGTAAGAACTGAATAGGATGGACAGATGCTTCGCCCCACTCGGTGGTTATCTTTTAGTTTTTCTTTCACAGCAATGGGGATAAAAATGGAAAAGAAGATAAAATCTGCACAGGTAAAGCATGTCTATTAAACAGAAACTGTTGCTATGGCCGAACTAAATCCATGAGTTCCAGCTTACCAAAGGATTGGGTACTTCTGCACAGTAATTAAGAATATAAACAAAATCAACGTCTCTTAATGGATAGTTTTCCTTGCCAAGGTCTAAAAGCAGTCTGAAAGCTTTGCTTCTCTCACCCATGCGAAGAGCATCGACTATCTGTAATTGTATAGGTTTTGTGATTAATTGTGCTCTACATGAGAAGAAATGATTACCTGCATTTATCAGTTATTAAATGAAGACATCCTTGAGGCATGTTTACAGGAGTTGCTCAAGTATACTCTCATGCTCACTAAACACACAGTTGGACTCCCTATAATTGTATTTGTATGGACAAAAATGTAAGAAAAGACTATGCCAATTTCTTAAAATACAATGTAAAGCATGAAAGATTTTTTGGTTGTGCTAGATTTTAGCCAACACATATATTAATATAATTATCACCAGGGATGATTATCTAGTAACTTAGGGCTCGTTTGTTGCACCGTACTAAATTGGATTGGCTAAATATGGTTGTATTGTGTTGGAGGGTATAGTATTACATAAAAAGAGTTCAATGTTTGTTGACATTCTGGATTAGAAGTTGGATTGGACAAAACTTTTTATATATAATTATAAAATTTAAATTAGTAATTGAATTTAAATGTATATTTAATTTTAAACACCAGATTACTTTTTCTCACACTTCGTATTGCTATTGACAACACACTAAATTATAAAGCAATTGAGTAAACAAAAATTGATTTAAAAAAATTCATATCAGTCCGACATAGACCCAACCCCAAGGCCAGTCTCTTCTACCCCCTTATTATCAACAATTTCAGGTGGGCCCAGACTTCTTAAGCCCAGTCAAAAATTATGTCAAACGCCGTATTGGGATAACTAATTACTATCCCTTTATTTATACTCAATGACAAACATGGCCTTAATGTTCCCATGCAAACCATTGCATATATATATATATATAGAAAAATGATCTCATCTTCAACTAGTACACTCATCTGGGGACTGAAGAGCTGAGACAAATTTACCTGTTGCAGTAGTAAAAACTCGACCAAAAGCTGGCCCACTAGAGGTACTTCTCCATCCCTGAGACAACATTAATGCTTGAGAAGAAATACTATAAAAGCAAACTCCAATCACATAATATTAACCGTGACAACTTTTTATTATTAGGGAAAATAACACAAGCAACACCAAAAAACTTAAAACATAAAAAATATCACCCCTGCTAAATTACCATTATTCTTGTCAAAACTATATGAGAAGGTCATTTGCAGCTCCAATGAATGCCCTAGGGCACGTACATAGTACTAAACTGGATGGTTGTAGCCAAGTTGAACACGTGTTCACGGCTATGTTACATGGACTCTTCTGTGAAGTGTAAAGTAAGATATGGATCTGGGTGTCCGACATGTCTTTTCGTAAATTTAAGTCACGGAGAATTTTTTTTTAATATATGTACTTACGTATCACAATATATGAACGAAATGCTATATTTTAAAAAATTTGTATACTCTTCTAAATGAATAATTAGTTTACAAACTTCTAAATGCTATATTATAAAATATATTTTTTTCATTCACTTATTATTTTTATATGCATAAATCATTATTATTACCTAGCTATGCTTTTCCATTTCCTTGTTTTTATTGTTATGTGATCTTTTTTCTAGTCATATTAAAACTAGTTAAATTAACCTTACGAAAAATATAGTAAAGTAGACTAAAAGCCCAATTTTGGAAAGAAAAAAAAAAGTTAAAAAGAACTTAAAGGACACGATATAGTTTTAAAAAAAGAGAAAAAAGTAGCCATGCATTTTTCAAGTTTCCATACGTCTTTTCATTCTTTGGGTCGTCTTCCAATTTTTCATTAACGTAGAGCTAAGAAATTTCAAAAACCATTTTCTTCTTCCTTTCTCCTCCACAACTAAGGGTGTTCAAGCAAATTCAATGGCATATCGAGACACATCTCACACCTGTGTTGGTGTCATGTCGTGTCGACACAGGTGTGGAGGCCAAAGCGCCAAGTCTAGGGAACATAAGGTCACGGTTCAACCAACATTGAAGGCCACTTAAAATCGCTTTCAACTAGCCAAAGCCAAGGATCATCCTCATCCTATCACTACTCTAGTAATCTCAAAATTGTGAGAACCAAATAAAAACCTTCATTGAAACATATTTGATCACAATTAAGAACCAAATATAATATATAGAATTATGTTAGTCCACCTCCTACATATGGTCTTAGTTCAAACCTCTCCAACTCCAATACTTTCACTTATATGAGCCAGTGTTAAATTTTTGGTCCTTTCTTCCTTTGTAACACATTTTGTTTATCTTCACTTGATATGCCCTAAATATATTTACTTATCTATTAATGATAGTCTTTATCTTTGCTTGATGTGCCTTCAAAATATCAATTACTGTAAAAGGCTATTTTGAGGCAAGTCTCAGGCTTTAAAAAAATGTTTTGCGGATGTAGCCTCATATGGTAAATTAAGATTTGAGCCTTTTTGGTATGAGGTGCACGCCTTAAGGCTTTTATGACTTGAGGCAATTGAAGCTATAACCTCAAATCGATTAGTTTCATATGTTACTTATAAAATCATGTTCCGATTTCATTAAAATTTAAAAAAAAAAAAAAGTAGAATGTCAAAAATAATAAAAACAAAAGGAGGATTATTAGAATCTTACAAACAAACATAATAAGAGTAGCTTCCTATATATTCTTCGGTCTTCATCCACCTATCAACTTCCCTTTTCATTCCCTCTAGCACCACCAAATTTGGGCAATCACTAAGTTTCAGCATAGCAATCAACATTTCCCCCATTTGATTATTTATATTTCTATTTCTTCTTTTTCGTCCGAGCCTATGGCTCCATTTTCTTTACGCACATTGCTTAAACATTTTTGTTCATCAGTTTCGAGAGACACTGAACTAATAATTCCAATCCACACAAAAAAACTGATAAAAACCAAATGAAAAATTAGTAAACATCTAACTTTCCGATTGGTCCCGAGAAAAAAAAATGAGAAACTAACGCAGAGGCATAAAATTGAAACAAGTAGCAGCCTTGTCTCTTTCTCGAAAACTAAATGGAATGGAACAATTATTGACCAGTAAACTAATCGAAACTATAATAAATAACAGAAACAACTCAGAGCTAAAAACAAACCGCAAATAAGCCGCTGAAGGAACCCTTGGCGTCCCTGGAGTACCTCCTTAAGAATGCGAGAGATGAAATAAAAAGGGCTGAGAGACGAGAGGTACTAGACGAGAAAAATATAGAGTCAATAGAGGGACAGAGATTCGGAGGGAGAGTTGTCACTCGAAGTCGGAGATTCGCCGTCGGTAACCTCATCGACGATGCGCGGTAGCTGGTCGAGAGAGAAAGAGAAAGCTCTGGTCGAGAAGGCTCTGAGGTGGTGATGCCCTTTGGAGCGGATTGGGAATTATTATTATTCATTCTTTTTAAATAACAAAAATATTATATTTGTATTCAAAATTCAAATCGTATAATTTAAATTAAATATAATAATTTAGACTCATTATTATTAAATATCGTATAATTTAATAATATTTAGTATTATTAATATATTATTTTTAATATTATAAATTTTAAAAAAAAAATTTATTCTTCCACTTTCTCAAAATTTTATAGTGAAAATTACGTGAATACACTTTTTTTAAGGCAAAAATGTCGATTAAATACGCTAACAGTTATCTCATTCAAATCTTGTAATATTTTATAGTAATATTTTATGTGATAATTTAGTGAAAAAATGATGGTTTAGTAATTTTTATATTTTTTAAAAAATTATTATTATTATTATTTTAATTGTATTTAAAAGAAATAAAATTGTAATTTGAATAATTATTGAAGTAATATTTTAAATTAAAAAATTGATCATGAATTTGCATAGTAACTTATATTTATTTCCCCCACTTGATTATTTATATTTCTATTTCTTCTTTTTCGTCCGAGCTTATGGCTCCATTTTCTTTACGCACATTGCTTAAACATTTTTGTTCATCAGTTTCGTGCTCTACTTTCAGCACAGTTGATGTCTCCGATAGCTCCAAATTGACATTTGAGTAATAGCAATACAACCCCATATGATTTTTTTGTGTGTTCTAATATTATTTCATCCTTATTTATTTATTTATTCGATTAATAGTTCCTTTTTTTTAGTTTTTAAAATTTTTTAAAGATAAAGTTTGAGGATTATGCCTGAGACCGTATTGAAGCTTGCGCCATGCCTTGCCTTGCGTTGACTGAGGAAAACACCTTGGTTCTTTAAATAGTCTTTTTACAACATTGAAAATATCTACTCAACCTAGAAGTGAAAGCCTATCATAACTGTCTGCTCAACCCACAACCCACAAGTAAAAGCCATTAATTAGAGTAGTGTTCAAAAAATAATCCAAATGTGCAATTCCATCAAGTGAGTGTAGTGTCGTGTTAAACACCCATATAAAATTGTTAGTCCACTATCTAATAGCCTAAGTTTTTAGGAAAATTAATAGCTCACATTTTTGTAACAATCACATATACGAGAGACACTGAACTAATAATTCCAATCCACACAAAAAAACTGATAAAAACCAAATGAAAAATTAATAAACATCTAACTTTCCGATTGGTCTCGAGAAAAAAAATGAGAAACTAACGCAGAGGCATAAAATTGAAACAAGTAGCAGCCTTGTCTCTTTCTCGAAAACTAAATGGAATGGAACAATTATTGACCAGTAAACTAATCGAAACTATAATAAATAACAGAAACAACTCAGAGCTAAAAACAAACCGCAAATAAGCCGCTGAAGGAATCCTTGGCGTCCCTGGAGTACCTCCTTAAGAATGCGAGAGATGAAATAAAAAGGGCTGAGAGACGAGAGGTACCAGACGAGAAAAATATAGAGTCAAAAGAGGGACAGAGATTCGGAGGGAGAGTTGTCACTCGAAGTCGGAGATTCGCCGTCGGTAACCTCATCGACGATGCGCGGTAGCTCTCCTGTATAGGAGAGAGAAAGAGAAGGCTCTGGTCGAAGGAGGGAGTGAGTGAGGGTCTGAGGTGGTGATGCCCTTTGGATCTCAGTGGCGGATTGGGAATTATTATTATCTTTTTTTAAATAACAAAAATATTATATTTGTATTGAAAATTCAAATCGTATAATTTAAATTAAATATAATAATTTAGACTCATTATTATTAAATATCGTATAATTTAATAATATTTAGTATTATTAATATATTATTTTTAATATTATAAATTTTAAGAATTTTTTTTTATTCTTCCAATTTCTCAAATTTTTACAGTGAAAATTATGTGAGTACACTTTTTTTAAGACAAAAATGTCGATTAAATACGCTAACAGTTATCTCATTCAAATCTTGTAATATTTTATAGTAATATTTTATGTGACAATTTAGTCCAACTGAAAAAAATGATGGTTTAGTAATTTTTATATTTTTTAAAAAATTATTATTATTATTATTTTAATTGTATTTAAAAGAAATAAAATTGTAATTTGAATAATTATTGAAGTAATATTTTAAATTAAAAAATTGATCGTGAATTTGCACAGTAACTTATTTTTATTTCCCCCATTTGATTATTTATATTTCTATTTCTTCTTTTTCGTCCGAGCCTATGGCTCCATTTTCTTTACGCACATGGCTTAAACATTTTTGTTCATCAGTTTCGTGCTCTACTTTCAGCACAGTTGATGTCTCCGATAGCTCCAAATTGACATTTGAGTAATATCACTACAACCCCATATGATTTTTTTGTGTGTTCTTTTATTATTTCATCCTTATTTATTTATTTATTCGATTTATAATTATTTTTTTTCAGTTTTTAAAATTTTTTAAAGATAAAGTTTGAGGATTATGCCTCAGACCGTATTGAAGCTTGTGCCATGCCTTGCCTTGCGTGGATTGAGGAAAACACCTTGGTTCTTTAAATAGTCTTGTTACAACATTGAAAATATCTACTCAGCCTAGAAGTGAAAGCCTATCAAAACTGTCTACTCAACCCACAACCCATTAATTAGAGTAGTGTTCAAAAAATAATCCAAATGTGCAATTCCATCAAGTGAGTGTAGTGTCATGTTAAACACCCATATAAAATTGTTAGTCCACTATCTAATAGCCTAAGTTTTTAGGAAAATTAATAGCTCACATTTTTGTAACAATCACATATACGAGAGACACTGAACTAATAATTCCAATCCACACAAAAAAACTGATAAAAACCAAATGAAAAATTAGTAAACATCTAACTTTCCGATTGGTCTCGAGAAAAAAAATGAGAAACTAACGCAGAGGCATAAAATTGAAACAAGTAGCAGCCCTGTCTCTTTCTCGAAAACTAAATGGAATGGAACAATTATTGACCAGTAAACTAATCGAAACTATAATAAATAACAGAAACAACTCAGAGCTAAAAACAAACCGCAAATAAGCCGCTGAAGGAATCCTTGGCGTCCCTGGAGTACCTCCTTAAGAATGCGAGAGATGAAATAAAAAGGGCTGAGAGACGAGAGTGTTGAGATTTATTTTAAAATAGGAAAGTAAATAAAATATTAATATGGTAGAGATCATTCTCAATATGGTAGAAATCTTTGTATTTAATTACTATCCTTTTATGTCGTTTTATTTCTATTATAAATTCATGTAATCTGTACAAAGCAATACAAGTCAGTGAAATATTCAGAACGAAATATCACTTTCTTCTTTTCTACATGGTATCAGAGCCAAGTTAGAATTCTGAATAAAAAAAATCCCACAAACACTACAGACAATCACCACCACCCAAACCAAACTTATCAAACTCGTCAAACCACCAATAGAAATCAAACAAAAACCCAACAAAAATCAAACCGAAATCAACCTCAAAAAATCAAACCCAACAGAAATCAAAACCCAACTCGTAAAGCAAATCCATAGCCTCTATCAACCCAGAAACTCGATCACAACATTTTCAGTGATCTGAAACAGTTAAACCACCGACATATCAACCATAAAAACAGATCCAATCATATCAACCATAAAAACAGATAAAAAAAAAATCAGCGATATGAAAACCGGACCACCCCACCAAATCAGCGTCGCGCCACGCACCAGATCCACCAGACCGCATCCCAGATCCACCAAATCAGCGTCGCGCCACGCACCAGATCCACCAGACCGCATCCCAGATCCACCCAATCAGCGTTGCGCCGCGCCGCGTACCAAATCCACCAGACCGCATCCCAGATCCACCAGTCAGCTTCGCGCCCATCGCGCACCTCCCGTCGCGCCGTGCACAGCCCCTTCGTGGCCACTAACGCCCTGTCCCAGCTCAGCCTCATCGTATTTTAATTCCTTTTTTTGTTTTCTGTTTCTTTCTATTCCATATATATATATATCTATTTAAAAAAACAAAAAACAAAAAACAAAAAAAGAAAAAAAAAAAAAAAAAAAAAAGGAAAAAAAAAAAAAAAGGAGTGATTCCATTGAATCATCTGAAACCAAATCAGTTTCTTTTTTTGTAGTTTGGTCTGAAAGTCCCTTTAATGCTGGCATTTTACTTACTGAAAAAAATTACAATGTGTGGTCTCAATTAATGGAGATGCATATTGTTGAACGAGAAAAGATTTCTTACATCAAAGGCACATTCCGTCGCGCCACCACAGACCATCACCAAAACAGATCCGCCAAAACAGATCCCACAGACCACTGCGGACCACCACCAAAACAGATCCCACAGACCACCGCAAACCACCACCAAAACAGATCCCACAGACCGCAGACCACAGACCAAAACAGATCCGCCAAAACAGATCCCACAGACCACCACAGACACAGACCAAAACAAATCCCACAGACCAAAAAACAGATCCGCCAAAACAGATCCGCCAAAGCAGATCCCACAGACCACCACAGACACAGACCAAAACAAATCCCACAGACCAAAAAACAGATCCGCCAAAGCAGATCCCACAGACCACCGCAGACACAGACCAAAACAGAAATCAGACCAAAATCACACCCACAAATCGCCCCACCCCTGAAAACCCAAAACCCACTTTTACAATAGCAAGCAAATTCACAAAGTCTATGAAAGAATTTGGCTATCAACAAAGCAATTCTCACCAAAGCATTTTCAAATTGAGTGTTCTTAAAGTTTTTAGACAAGTTGGGCATGTGTGACATGTATGCACCAACTTGAGGGGGAGTGTTGAGATTTATTTTAAAATAGGAAAGTAAATAAAATATTAATATGGTAGAGATCATTCTCAATATGGTAGAAATCTTTGTATTTAATTACTATCCTTTTATGTCGTTTTATTTCTATTATAAATTCATGTAATCTGTACAAAGCAATACAAGTCAGTGAAATATTCAGAACGAAATATCACTTTCTTCTTTTCTACAGAGAGGTACCAGACGAGAAAAATATAGAGTCAAAAGAGGGACAGAGATTCGGAGGGAGAGTTGTCACTCGAAGTCGGAGATTCGCCGTCGGTAACCTCATCGACGATGCGCGGTAGCTCTCCTGTATAGGAGAGAGAAAGAGAAGGCTCTGGTCGAAGGAGGGAGTGAGTGAGGGTCTGAGGTGGTGATGCCCTTTGGATCTCAGTGGCGGATTGGGAATTATTATTATCTTTTTTTAAATAACAAAAATATTATATTTGTATTGAAAATTCAAATCGTATAATTTAAATTAAATATAATAATTTAGACTCATTATTATTAAATATCGTATAATTTAATAATATTTAGTATTATTAATATATTATTTTTAATATTATAAATTTTAAGAATTTTTTTTTATTCTTCCAATTTCTCAAATTTTTACAGTGAAAATTATGTGAGTACACTTTTTTTAAGACAAAAATGTCGATTAAATACGCTAACAGTTATCTCATTCAAATCTTGTAATATTTTATAGTAATATTTTATGTGACAATTTAGTCCAACTGAAAAAAATGATGGTTTAGTAATTTTTATATTTTTTAAAAAATTATTATTATTATTATTTTAATTGTATTTAAAAGAAATAAAATTGTAATTTGAATAATTATTGAAGTAATATTTTAAATTAAAAAATTGATCGTGAATTTGCACAGTAACTTATTTTTATTTCCCCCATTTGATTATTTATATTTCTATTTCTTCTTTTTCGTCCGAGCCTATGGCTCCATTTTCTTTACGCACATGGCTTAAACATTTTTGTTCATCAGTTTCGTGCTCTACTTTCAGCACAGTTGATGTCTCCGATAGCTCCAAATTGACATTTGAGTAATATCACTACAACCCCATATGATTTTTTTGTGTGTTCTATTATTATTTCATCCTTATTTATTTATTTATTCGATTAATAGTTATTTTTTTCAGTTTTTAAAATTTTTTAAAGATAAAGTTTGAGGATTATGCCTGAGACCGTATTGAAGCTTGCACCATGCCTTGCCTTGCGTTGACCGAGGAAAACACCTTGGTTCTTTAAATAGTCTTTTTACAACATTGAAAATATCTACTCAGCCTAGAAGTGAAAGCCTATCATAACTGTCTGCTCAACCCACAACCCACAAGTAAAAGCCATTAATTAGAGTAGTGTTCAAAAAATAATCCAAATGTGCAATTCCATCAAGTGAGTGTAGTGTCGTGTTAAACACTTGATGTACGAAATCGGTACCTTTACTTTAATAAAGTAAAGAAAATACTAATCTCGTAAATGTTTATTTTAAATTTATAAAATCTCGCAAGTGCACGAATCATTTTATAGAAAATGATAAGTATACTCCCAAGGTCGGTCTAAGGAAGGAATTTATGTGGTTTTTAATAATTATTCAAACTCTTAAAAACGAAATTAAAACCTAAACATCCTGTCACGATATTTGATTTTGTTTGAATATAATCTAAAATACAAAAATAAGAACATGAATTCAATAAATAATCATGCAATTATATCATTCATAAACAGTGGAGAATTAATGGATAATAATAAGTTAATCATGCTTGCTTCATATTATATAGGTTATGAAATATTTGAATTAAAATTATTGATTCTCTCTTTTATGTATAAATACCACCTTTGGTGGGGTTAGATATTCTTTGTTAATTAATCAAATTAATTACCACCTTTGGTGGGGTTAGATAATTAATTTGGTTAATTAAATTAAAATCATTTTTCTAAGAGATTGCAAATGAACCATTTAAATGCCACCTTTGGTGGGGTTAGACATTTTAAACTTTATTCAAGGTGTCCAAATTAAATTTAAGAATTTAACTATCTGAATACTGACTTTCATGTTTTAAAACTATTACAGAAAATATGTTGTCAATACATTTTCAAATAATAATTCTTTGTAAAAAACCTTTGAAATAGAGTTTCGCATCAACAATACCAGGCGATTGTACCAATAAGTAGAAGAGCACTACTCTAAATCAGACCAGATAATTAAAACTTAAAATCTAACTTTCAGATTAAAAGTTTGTAATAAAAAATAATGTATTTCTCTCTAACAATCCTTTATATGAAAATCTTGAATAAAAACAATATTTAATTTTGTGAAAATGTTTTACCTATTAATATTTCACAAGCATAACAACAGTATTATTATCTCATTTTAATAAACAGCCAGACATGCTCAATTTAATAATTAGCTAGAAGATCAAATATAGCATGTAAAAACAAAACATATGAAATAATGTTGAAAATAATTCATTTAAAACATACCTTAACATAATTTCGGAATTGTTTCTGGAAAAACCTCCAAACGAAATTGCATTACAATTTATTGAATCAAAACTAAAACTATTACAAGAACATAACTAAGTTCTTCCCAAAATGAGAAAAACTAAAAAAACTAAAAAAAAAACTAAAATTAAAACTAAGAAAACTATCTAGAGAGAGAAAGCTAGAGAGAGAGAGAGAGAGAGAAGAGCTCTCAAAAATTGGTGTGTGAATTACAAAGGGGAGGGGGTGTATTTATAGGTGAAAACATGGGGCTAAAATTGGCAAAAAATGGCAAAATGGCACAAGTGGGTGAAAAGGCACCAAAACAGGTCGGCTGGCACGCACGGGCAGGCTGGTGGGCGAGGCGCGCGAGCGGGGCACGGCGTGGACGGGCGTGGGCGCGCGGAGTGGACGGGCGTGTTGCGTAGGCGCGCGTGCGGACAGGGCGTTGGGCGCAGGCGCGAGGGGCGCGTGGGGACAGGCAGGCGAGGCCCGCGGGGCGCGCGCGGGGTGTACGGCGTGGCTGCGCGGCGTGATGTGCGGAGTGCTGGGCGTGCTGCGCGCGGCGTGCTGGGCAGGCTGCGTGAGATGCGCGCGCTGGCTTGCTTGCTGCGCGCACGGACGGGCAGTTTCGACCATTTCTTCATTTTTTCCATTTTTGGATTTTTCTTTATTTTTTCTTCACCTTTTTGGATAGTAAATAAATACTATACTTTAAATATTGTGATGGATTGCTTCTAAATTAAATATAATTCCTGAAAAATAATAAAAATACCCGTGATTCCGAAAAGATAGAATTATATAAAATATGATAAAATCATGAATATATAAATCTATTTAATCAATTTAAAGTTCATTAAATCATGGTATATTTAGTGCTTTTTAAGCACTCATCAACACCCATATAAAATTGTTAGTCCACTATCTAATAGCCTAAGTTTTTAGGAAAATTAATAGCTCACATTTTTGTAACAATCACATATACGAGAGACACTGAACTAATAATTCCAATCCACACAAAAAAACTGATAAAAACCAAATGAAAAATTAGTAAACATCTAACTTTCCGATTGGTCCCGAGAAAAAAAATGAGAAACTAACGCAGAGGCATAAAATTGAAACAAGTAGCAGCCCTGTCTCTTTCTCGAAAACTAAATGGAATGGAACAATTATTGACCAGTAAACTAATCGAAACTATAATAAATAACAGAAACAACTCAGAGCTAAAAACAAACCGCAAATAAGCCGCTGAAGGAATCCTTGGCGTCCCTGGAGTACCTCCTTAAGAATGCGAGAGATGAAATAAAAAGGGCTGAGAGACGAAAGGTACCAGACGAGAAAAATATAGAGTCAAAAGAGGGACAGAGATTTGGAGGGAGAGTTGTCACTCGAAGTCGGAGATTCCCCGTCGGTAACCTCATCGACGATGCGCGGTAGCTCTCCTGTATAGGAGAGAGAAAGAGAAGGCTCTGGTCGAAGGAGGGAGTGAGTGAGGGTCTGAGGTGGTGATGCCCTTTGGATCTCAGTGGCGGATTGGGAATTATTATTATTTTTTTTAAATAACAAAAATATTATATTTGTATTGAAAATTCAAATCGTATAATTTAAATTAAATATAATAATTTAGACTCATTATTATTAAATATCGTATAATTTAATAATATTTAGTATTATTAATATATTATTTTTAATATTATAAATTTTAAGAAATTTTTTTTTATTCTTCCACTTTCTCAAATTTTTATAGTGAAAATTATGTGAATACACTTTTTTTAAGACAAAAATGTCGATTAAATACGCTAACAGTTATCTCATTCAAATCTTGTAATATTTTATAGTAATATTTTATGTGACAATTTAGTCCAACTGAAAAAAATGATGGTTTAGTAATTTTTATATTTTTTAAAAAATTATTATTATTATTATTATTTTAATTGTATTTAAAAGAAATAAAATTGTAATTTGAATAATTATTGAAGTAATATTTTAAATTAAAAAATTGATCGTGAATTTGCACAGTAACTTATTTTTATTTCCCCCATTTGATTATTTATATTTCTATTTCTTCTTTTTCGTCCGAGCCTATGGCTCCATTTTCTTTGCGCACATTGCTTAAACATTTTTGTTCATCAGTTTCGTGCACTACTTTCAGCACAGTTGATGTCTCCGATAGCTCCAAATTGACATTTGAGTAATAGCACTACAACCCCATATGATTTTTTTGTGTGTTCTATTATTATTTCATCCTTATTTATTTATTTATTCGATTAATAGTTACTTTTTTTTTTCAGTTTTTAAAATTTTTTAAAGATAAAGTTTGAGGATTATGCCTCAGACCGTATTGAAGCTTGTGCCATGCCTTGCCTTGCGTGGATTGAGGAAAACACCTTGGTTCTTTAAATAGTCTTGTTACAACATTGAAAATATCTACTCAGCCTAGAAGTGAAAGCCTATCAAAACTGTCTGCTCAACCCACAACCCATTAATTAGAGTAGTGTTCAAAAAATAATCCAAATGTGCAATTCCATCAAGTGAGTGTAGTGTCATGTTAAACACCCATATAAAATTGTTAGTCCACTATCTAATAGCCTAAGTTTTTAGAAAAATTAATAGCTCACATTTTTGTAACAATCACATATACGAGAGACACTGAACTAATAATTCCAGTCCACACAAAAAAACTGATAAAAACCAAATGAAAAATTAGTAAACATCTAACTTTCCGATGGGTCCCGAGAAAAAAAATGAGAAACTAACGCAGAGGAATAAAATTGAAACAAGTAGCAGCCCTGTCTCTTTCTCGAAAACTAAATGGAATGGAACAATTATTGACCAGTAAACTAATCGAAACTATAATAAATAACAGAAATAACTCAGAGCTAAAAACAAACCGCAAATAAGCCGCTGAAGGAATCCTTGGCGTCCCTGGAGTACCTCCTTAAGAATGCGAGAGATGAAATAAAAAGGGCTGAGAGACGAGAGGTACTAGACGAGAAAAATATAGAGTCAATAGAGGGACAGAGATTCGGAGGGAGAGTCTGGACTCGAAGTCGGTGATTCGCCGTCGGTAACCTCATCGACGATGCGCGGTAGCTCTCTTGTATAGGAGAGAGAAAGAGAAGGCTGTGGTCGAAGGAGGGAGTGAGTGAGGGTCTGAGGTGGTGATGCCCTTTGGATCTCAGTGGCGGATTGGGAATTATTATTATTTATTTTTTTTAAATAACAAAAATATTATATTTGTATTGAAAATTCAAATCGTATAATTTAAATTAAATATAATAATTTAGACTCATTATTATTAAATATCGTATAATTTAATAATATTTAGTATTATTAATATATTATTTTTAATATTATAAATTTTAAGAATTTTTTTTTTATTCTTCCACTTTCTCAAATTTTTATAGTGAAAATTATGTGAATACACTTTTTTTAAGACAAAAATGTCGATTAAATACGCTAACAGTTATCTCATTCAAATCTTGTAATATTTTATAGTAACATTTTATGTGACAATTTAGTCCAACTGAAAAAAATGATGGTTTAGTAATTTTTATATTTTTTAAAAAATTATTATTATTATTATTTTAATTGTATTTAAAAGAAATAAAATTGTAATTTGAATAATTATTGTAGTAATATTTTAAATTAAAAAATTGATCGTGCATTTGCACAGTAAGTTATTTTTATTTCCCCCATTCGATTATTTGTATTTCTATTTCTTCTTTTTCGTTCGAGCCTATGGCTCCATTTTCTTTACGCACATTGCTTAAACATTTTTGTTCATCAGTTTCGTGCTCTACTTTCAGCACAGTTGATGTCTCCGATAGCTCCAAATTGACATTTGAGTAATAGCACTACAACCCCATATGATTTTTTTGTGTGTTCTATTATTATTTCATCCTTATTTATTTATTTATTCGATTAATAGTTACTTTTTTTCAGTTTTTAAAATTTTTTAAAGATAAAGTTTGAGGATTATGCCTCAGACCGTATTGAAGCTTGTGCCATGCCTTGCCTTGCGTTGACCGAGGAAAACACCTTGGTTCTTTAAATAGTCTTATTACAACATTCAAAATATCTACTCAGCCCAGAAGTGAAAGCCTATCATAACTGTTTGCTCAACCCACAACCCACAAGTAAAAGCCATTAATTACAGTAGTGTTCAAAAAATAATCCAAATGTGCAATTTCATCAAGTGAGTGTAGTGTCGTGTTAAACACCCATATAAAATTGTTAGTCCACTATCTAATTGCCTAAGTTTTTAGGAAAATTAATAGCTCACATTTTTGTAACAATCACATATACGAGAGACACTTAACTAATAATTCCAATCCACACAAAAAAACTGATAAAAACCAAATGAAAAATTAGTAAACATATAACTTTCCGATAGGTCCGAGAAAAAAAATGAGAAACTAACTCAGAGGCATAAAATTGAAACAAGTAGCAGCCCCGTCTCTTTCTCGAAAACTAAATGGAATGGAACAATTATTGACCAGTAAACTAATCGAAACTATAATAAATAACAGAAACAACTCAGAGCTAAAAACAAACCGCAAATAAGCCGCTGAAGGAATCCTTGGCGTCCCTGGAGTACCTCCTTAAGAATCCGAGAGATGAAATAAAAAGGGCTGAGAGACGAGAGGTACTAGACGAGAAAAATATAGAGTCAACAATGGGACAGAGATTCAGAGGGACAGTTGTCACTCGAAGTCGGAGATTCGCCGTCGGTAACGTCATCGACGATGCGCGGTAGCTCTCCTGTATAGGAGAGAGAAAGAGAAGGCTCTGGTCGAAGGAGGGAGTGAGTGAGGGTCTGAGGTGGTGATGCCCTTTGGATCTCAGTGGCGGATTGGGAATTATTATTATTTATTTTTTTTAAATAACAAAAATATTATATTTGTATTGAAAATTCAAATCGTATAATTTAAATTAAATATAATAATTTAGACTCAATATTATTAAATATCGTATAATTTAATAATATTTAGTATTATTAATATATTATTTTTAATATTATAAATTTTAAGAATTTTTTTTTTATTCTTCCACTTTCTCAAATTTTTATAGTGAAAATTATGTGAATACACTTTTTTTAAGACAAAAATGTCGATTAAATACGCTAACAGTTATCTCATTCAAATCTTGTAATATTTTATAGTAATATTTTATGTGACAATTTAGTCCAACTGAAAAAAATGATGGTTTAGTAATTTTTATATTTTTCAAAAAATCATTATTATTATTATTTTAATTGTATTTAAAAGAACTAAAATTGTAATTTGAATAATTATTGACGTAATATTTTAAATTAAAAAATTGATCGTGAATTTGCACAGTAACTTATTTTTATTTCCCCCATTCGATTATTTATATTTCTATTTCTTCTTTTTCGTTCGAGCCTATGGCTCCATTTTCTTTACGCACATTGCTTAAACATTTTTGTTCATCAGTTTCGTGCTCTACTTTCAGCACAGTTGATGTCTCCGATAGCTCCAAATTGACATTTGAGTAATAGCACTACAACCCCATATGATTTTTTTGTGTGTTCTATTATTATTTCATCCTTATTTATTTATTTATTCGATTAATAGTTACTTTTTTTCAGTTTTTAAATTTTTTTAAAGATAAAGTTTGAGGATTATGCCTCAGACCGTATTGAAGCTTGTGCCATGCCATGCCTTGCGTTGACCGAGGAAAACACCTTGGTTCTTTAAATAGTCTTTTTACAACATTGAAAATATCTACTCAGCCTAGAAGTGAAAGCCTATCATAACTGTCTGCTCAACCCACAACCCACAAGTAAAAGCCATTAATTAGAGTAGTGTTCAAAAAATAACCCAAATGTGCAATTCCATCAAGTGAGTGTAGTGTCGTGTTAAACACCCATATAAAATTGTTAGTCCACTATCTAATAGCCTAAGTTTTTAGGAAAATTAATAGCTCACATTATTGTAACAATCACATATACGAGAGACACTTAACTAATAATTCCAATCCACACAAAAAAACTGATAAAAACCAAATGAAAAATTAGTAAACATCTAACTTTCCGATTGGTCCCGAGAAAAAAAATGAGAAACTAACGCAGAGGCATAAAATTGAAACAAGTAGCAGCCCTATCTCTTTCTCGAAAACTAAATGGAATGGAACAATTATAGACCAGTAAACTAATCGAAACTATAATAGATAACAGAAACAACTCAGAGCTAAAAACAAACCGCAAATAAGCCGCTGAAGGAATCCTTGGCGTCCCTGGAGTACCTCCTTAAGAATGCGAGAGATGAAATAAAAAGGGCAGAGAGACGAGAGGTACTAGACGAGAAAAATATAGAGTCAATAGAGGGACAGAGATTCGGAGGAAGAGTTGTCACTCGAAGTCGGAGATTCGCCGTCGGTAACCTCATCGACGATGCGCGGTAGCTCTTCTGTATAGGAGAGAGAAAGAGAAGGCTCTGGTCGAAGGAGGGAGTGAGTGAGGGTGAGAGGTGGTGATGCCCTTTGGATCTCAGTGGCGGAATGGGAATTCTTATTATTTATTTTTTTTAAATAACAAAAATATTATATTTGTATTGAAAATTCAAATCGTATAATTCAAATTAAATATAATAATTTAGACTCATTATTATTAAATATCGTATAATTTAATAATGTTTAGTATTATTAATATATTATTTTTAATATTATAAATTTTAAGAATTTTTTTTTATTCTTCCACTTTCTCAAATTTTTATAGTGAAAATTATGTGAATACACTTTTTTTAAGACAAAAATGTCGATTAAATACGCTAACAGTTATCTCATTCAAATCTTGTAATATTTTATAGTAATATTTTATGTGACAATTTAGTCCAACTGAAAAAAATGATGGTTTAGTAATTTTTATATTTTTTAAAAAATCATTATTATTATTATTTTAATTTTATTTAAAAGAAATAAAATTGTAATTTGAATAATTATTGAAGTAATATTTTAAATTAAAAAATTGATCGTGAATTTGCACAGTAACTTATTTTTATTTCCCCCATTTGATTATTTATATTTCTATTTCTTCTTTTTCGTCCGGGCCTATGGCTCCATTTTCTTTACGTACATTGCTTAAACATTTTTGTTCATCAGTTTCGTGCTCTACTTTCAGCATAGTTGATGTCTCCGATAGCTCCAAATTGACATTTGAGTAATAGCACTACAACCCCATATGATTTTTTTGTGTGTTCTCTTATTATTTCATCCTTATTTATTTATTTATTCGATTAATAGTTACTTTTTTTTCAGTTTTTAAAATTTTTTAAAGATAAAGTTTGAGGATTATGCCTCAGACCGTATTGAAGCTTGTGCAATGCCTTGCCTTGCGTTGACTGAGGAAAACACCTTGGTTCTTTAAATAGTCTTTTTACAACATTGAAAATATCTACTCAGCCTAGAAGTGAAAGCCTATCATAACTGTCTTCTCAACCCACAACCCACAAGTAAAAGCCATTAATTAGAGTAGTGTTCAAAAAATAATCCAAATGTGCAATTCCATCAAGTGAGTGTAGTGTCGTGTTAAACACCCATATAAAATTGTTAGTCTACTATCTAATAGCGTAAGTTTTTAGGAAAATTAATAGCTCACATTTTTGTAACAATCACATATACGAGAGACACTGAACTAATAATTCCAATCAACACAAAAAAACTGATAAAAACCAAATGAAAAATTAGTAAACATCTAACTTTCCGATTGGTCCCGAGAAAAAATATGAGAAACTAACGCAGAGGCATAAAATTGAAACAAGTAGCAGCCCTGTCTCTTTCTCGAAAACTAAATGGAATGGAACAATTATTGACCAGTAAACTAATCGAAACTATAATAAATAACAGAAACAACTCAGAGCTAAAAACAAACCGCAAAGAAGCCGCTGAAGGAATCCTTGGCGTCCCTGGAGTACCTCCTTAAGAATGCGAGAGATGAAATAAAAAGGGCTGAGAGACGAGAGGTACTAGACGAGAAAAATATAGAGTCAATAGAGGGACAGAGATTCGGAGGGAGAGTTGTCACTCGAAGTCGGAGATTCGCCGTCGGTAACCTCATCGACGATGCGCGGTAGCTCTCCTGTATAGGAGAGAGAAAGAGAAGGCTCTCGTCGAAGGAGGGAGTGAGTGAGGGTCTGAGGTGGTGATGCCCTTTGGTTCTCAGTGGCGAATTGGGAATTATTATTATTTATTTTTTTTAAATAACAAAAATATTATATTTGTATTGAAAATTCAAATCGTATAATTTAAATTAAATATAATAATTTAGACTCATTATTATTAAATATCGTATAATTTAATAATATTTAGTATTATTAATATATTATTTTTAATATTATAAATTTTAAGAAATTTTTTTTTATTCTTCCACTTTCTCAAATTTTTATAGTGAAAATTATGTGAATACACTTTTTTTAAGACAAAAATGTCGATTAAATACGCTAACAGTTATCTCATTCAAATCTTGTAATATTTTACAGTAATATTTTATGTGACAATTTAGTCCAACTGGAAAAAATGATGGTTTAGTAATTTTTATATTTTTTAAAAAATTATTATTATTATTATTTTAATTGTATTTAAAAGAAATAAAATTGTAATTTGAATAATTATTGAAGTAATATTTTAAATTAAAAAATTGATCGTGAATTTGCACAGTAACTTATTTTTATTTCCCCCATTTGATTATTTATATTTCTATTTCTTCTTTTTCGTCCGAGCCTATAGCTCCATTTTCTTTACGCACATTGCTTAAACATTTTTGTTCATCAGTTTCGTGCTCTACTTTCAGCACAGTTGATGTCTCCGATAGCTCCAAATTGGCATTTGAGTAATAGCACTACAACCCCATATGATTTTTTTGTGTGTTCTATTATTATTTCATCCATATTTATTTATTTATTCGATTAATAGTTACTTTTTTCAGTTTTTAAAATTTTTTAAAGATAAAGTTTGAGGATTATGCCTCAGACCGTATTGAAGCTTGTGCCATGCCTTGCCTTGCGTTGACTGAGGAAAACACCTTGGTTCTTTAAATAGTCTTTTTACAACATTGAAAATATCTACTCAGCCTAGAAGTGAAAGCCTATCATAACTGTCTGCTCAACCCACAACCCACAAGTAAAAGCCATTAATTAGAGTAGTGTTCAAAAAATAATCCAAATGTGCAATTCCATCAAGTGAGCGTAGTGTCGTGTTAAACACCCATATAAAATTGTTAGTCCACTATCTAATAGCCTAAGTTTTTAGGAATATTAATAGCTCACAATTTTGTAACAATCACATATACGAGAGACACTGAACTAATAATTCCAATCCACACAAAAAAACTGATAAAAACCAAATGAAAAATTAGTAAACATCTAACTTTCCGATTGGTCTCGAGAAAAAAAATGAGAAACTAACGCAGAGGCATAAAATTGAAACAAGTAGCAGCCCTGTCTCTTTCTCGAAAACTAAATGGAATGGAACAATTATTGACCAGTAAACTAATCGAAACTATAATAAATAACAGAAACAACTCAGAGCTAAAAACAAACCGCAAATAAGCCGCTGAAGGAATCCTTGGCGTCCCTGGAGTACCTCCTTAAGAATGCGAGAGATGAAATAAAAAGGGTTGAGAGACGAGAGGTACTAGACGAGAAAAATATAGAGTCAATAGAGGGACAGTGATTCGGAGGGAGAGTTGTCACTCGAAGTCGGAGATTCGCCGTCGGTAACCTCATCGACGATGCGCGGTAGCTCTCCTGTATAAGAGAGAGAAAGAGAAGGCTGTGGTCGAAGGAGGGAGTGAGTGAGGGTCTGAGGTGGTGATGCCCTTTGGATCTCAGTGGCGGATTGGGAATTATTATTATTTATTTTTTTTAAATAACAAAAATATTATATTTGTATTGAAAATTCAAATCGTATAATTTAAATTAAATATAATAATTTAGACTCATTATTATTAAATATCGTATAATTTAATAATATTTAGTATTATTAATATATTATTTTTAATATTATAAATTTTAAGAATTTTTTTTTATTCTTCCACTTTCTCAAATTTTTATAGTGAAAATTATGTGAATACACTTTTTTTAAGACAAAAATGTCGATTAAATACGCTAACAGTTATCTCATTCAAATCTTGTAATATTTTATAGTAATATTTTACGTGACAATTTAGTCCAACTGAAAAAAATGATGGTTTAGTAATTTTTATATTTTTTTAAAAATTATTATTATTATTATTTTAATTGTATTTAAAAGAAATAAAATTGTAATTTGAATAATTATTGAAGTAATATTTTAAATTAAAAAATTGATAGTGAATTTGTACAGTAATTTATTTTTCAATATAGTAGACTCATCCCATCAACCAAATGCACTCTATTTATATTAATTAGTTTTAGATCCGCTTTATACACAAGTTAGTATATATAATATGATTATATTATTAAGTTATTTATTTTTAAAAAATCATTTAAATTGATCATCAAGTAATATTGTTTCCCAATTTTTTATTTAAAAAAAATCTTCAAACACGATTTTTTAAATTTGATAAATATATAAAAAAACATTTAATATTTTTTTGGTAAGGGTAAACATATACGGAGAACTGAACCAAACCATAAAATTTGAAAACCAATTCAACCAGAACTATTTTTTTTTTGTTTGGTTTGGGTTGGTTAAAAAAAATTATTCTTTTTTTTCGCTAATGAATTTTGTTTATTATTTAAAAAAAATTATTGTATTATTGTTTAAGAAGTTTTTAATGCTAATTTTATTATAATATCTATTTTTAAAAATATAGATTTTGGTTACTTATCTAATATCATTATCCACATTAAACACAAAGTGTAAAAAAAAAGTTATAAATATAATTAAGACAAATAAGGAATAATGAATAGTAATCAAATACCTGGCAAAATTTGTTAATTTTCATATTTAATAATATTATTCACACAATAGAAACTCTAACGACAAAAATATAAAAGACGACGTAATTATAAATTTATAATGAATAAATAATTAAATAATGAGAGTACTTGGTAGAGAAGTGATTGCATGAATTTCGTTTAAATATTCAAACTCTAATGGCGAAACTTGTTGGCAACTAGTTAAAGTTGGACGAAGGTGTGACATGTGAGAGTCGTCATGGATAACTTATAAGAGGTGTTGATTTAGGTTTTTAAAAAAAAAATTGATTCATTGAAAGAGACATAAAGTATAAACCTAATCAACTGTGAATGAAAATTTAATTTTTTTAAATAATTCTATGAAATAACAATATAAATATAAATATAAATATAATAAGAAAAAATTAATAAATGAATTAGGTTGGTTCAATTTTTTAAGAATTTAATAAATAAAAACCAAATCAATCCAATATTAATCAACTTTTTATTATGAAGAACCAAACAATACCAATGAAATTTAAGAATCTATTTTTTGGGTTAGGTTGGGTTTAATGAATTAGATTGGTTCTAAATATTTTTGTTCGCACCTATTTTTTTTTTATATAAAAAAAATTAATTCATAATAAATGTATTTATTAAACATACATTTTGATATTTGTTAATGTAATAAAAAATAACAAACACAAAAAAAGCAGAGAATAAATAAAACGTACACAAAATAATTAAAAAATAATAAAATTATCAAAATAAGTATTAATAAGAAATATATTAATAATATAAATAATAATAATTAAAAAAAATTGCAGCCAAAAATAAAACAAAAGGTAAATTGGGAAAAAATTATTGAAAAATAATCATTTTACTATTTATGCTTCATCCTATATATAATAATAAATATATAGTAATAATAATAGATAATTGATGTATGAGGGGAAAAAACAAAAGCCAATCAAGGGAAGCTTTTATATATATTTACCTATAATAATAGCATAGATTATTGGTGTACGAGGGGGGAAAAAAGAAGCCCAACAAGAGAAGCTTTTATACAAGTACGTATAGTAATGATAATGATTTATTGCTCTTAGCATGATTTTTGATCTCGATACATTTTTTTTCATTCTCGCTTTACGACAATGTTTTTGGGAGAAAGATTTACAATTTTGTCCCCTTCTTTATCAGATCAACTATTTATATAATATGTATATGTATACTCTATTTTACCTAACAAAAACAGAGTATCTCAAAATTATCACTATATGCTTAATCCTTTTGCGAACAATATATACAAACTGCCCAATAGTCAGATCAGCTGGAACAAGGTATCTGCAAACCAAGTAAATGAGCATTCGATTTTAGACATTGTCAGTTTTTACTTAACACTTGACACACAATGTTTGAAATACATAAAAAGTTAGAACAACGTTTCCAATATAAGCATGGCCATCTTATTTTATTAGAATACAAAATTAAATAATGTAAACTAATACAAGCGTCCTAAATCCTGCCTCAACATGGCCTTACAAGTTTCAACATAGGGAAACAACTAATTATAGGTGGATGTCATTAACAAAGAACTTTGGGCATGCATATAAATTTTGCAGAGCTTGGATACTAAATTAATAAAAGAGAACCATAATTTCCGAGAACAAAAATCTATTATTCTAGCATCCTTATACATAGTATGTAAATTAAAACACTAATTTGACTTTACCTTTGCCTTTCAGCTCTATGTGCCGTCACCAAGTCTGGCTCTTTAGGAGTAGTAACTTTAGGTCGAGAATTTGCTGATATAACATCAAGTCCTACCTTCATGAGAAACATGAACTCTAAGTCAAAAAAATGCAGGGATTATGGTGTATGTGTGAAATCTACGAGTAGGGAAAGAAAAAATAATGATATACTTAATTAACTTTAGAAATCAAAATTGTGTGTTATTCTAATTAACCTAATAGGTTATATATATACACATATTAATCTCAATTAAGGAAAGATAATAAATACAATATATTTACAGAATAATGATAATAAGGAAATATTATAACTTATATTCTAACTCTCCCCCTCAAGTTGGAGTATAGATATCACACATGCCCAACTTGGATAGTGATGTATGAAAGGAACTTCCTGTAACCGCATGGGTCATAATGTCAGCTAATTGATCAACACTCTTAATGTATGGGACTTGAATGATGCCAGCATCCAAATTGTCTTTGATATAATTTCTATCAAGTTCAATGTGCTTAGTTCGGTCATGTTGCACTGGATTATTTGCAATTTCAATTGCTGTAGTATTATCACAAAATAAAGTCATAGACTTTTTAGGACCAAAACCAAGCTCACTCAACAAAATATTTAACCAAGAAAGCTCTGTAATACCATGGTGAAGAGCGCGGTACTCGGCCTCTGCACTGGACAATGACACCACGTTCTGTTTCTTATATCTCCAAGACACTAAATTTCCTCCAATAAAGGTAAGATATCTTGAAGTAGACTTCCTATCCATCTTGGATCCTGCAAAGTCAGAATCTGTGTAACCAATAATGTCAAGATGCCTATGTTTTGAGAACAAAATACCCTTGCCTGGAGAAGACTTCAAATAGGCCAAGATTCGGTTCACAGCTTCCATGTGCCTGTCACTCGGATTATGCATGAATTGACTAACCACACTAACAGCATAAGATAAATCAGGTCGAGTATGAGTCAAGTAAATCAATTTTTCTACTAATCTTTGATATCTCTCCTTATTAGTTGGAATCTGATCAGTATAAATGGCTAAACCATGATTTACCTCAATAGGTGTATCTACAGGAGCACACGCAGAGTTGCCAGTTTCAGTCAAGAGATCTAGTATGTATTTCCATTGAGAGAGGAAAAGCCCTTGCTTAGACCTAGAAACTTCAATACCCAAGAAGTATTTCAGATTTCGTAAATCCTTCATTTCAAATTCTTCTTCCAAGTAACCACGTAATTTTTTTATCTCATCAGAATTACTACCTGTAACAATCATATCATCAACATAAACCAGAAGTAAGGTGATATCATTGCCCACCTTTTTATAGAAAAGAGTGTGATCTGCTTGGGCTTGTTTAAAACCATATTCCTTCATTGATTGGCTCAATCTGCCAAACCATGCCCTAGGTGACTATTTCAACCCGTACAAGGCTTTTTTCAACTTGCACACCTTCCCATCTTTTGTTTGAAAACCAGGAGGAGGATCCATATATACTTCCTCTGACAGATCTCCATGAAGAAATGCATTTTTTACATCGAGTTGAAGTAATGGCCAGTCTAGATTCACGGCCATAGAAAGTATAACTTGAATAGTGCTCATCTTAGCTACCGAAGCAAATGTCTCTTGGTAGTCAATTCCATAAGTTTGAGCATAGCCCTTAGCCACTACTCTGGCCTTATTCCTCTCCCATGTTCCATCGGAACGAAACTTAACTGTAAACACCCACTTACAACCTATTGTCTTCTTTCCCTTAGGTAATTCGACTAACTCCCAAGTACAGTTCTTTTGGAGAGCATTCATTTCTTCTATCATAGCAACTTTCCACTTAGGATCATCAAGAGCCTCCTGAAAATGACTAGGGATAGGTACAGAAGATATCTGAAGAGCAAACGCTAAATGAGCTTGAGACAGACAGTGATAAGAAACAAAGTCAGATATGGGATAAACAATATTAGATGAAGACTTAGAGAAGCCTAATCTATCAGGCTATTTACGACTTCTAAGAGGATATCTCCTATCTTGAGCATTACTCAGTGGATCTAAAATTGTAGGTTCTGTTACTACAAGATCAGATGGTACGTCAGAAACAAGAATATCATTAGTAGAAGATAAAGGAGAAACATGTACCTCATGGTCAACTTCAGAAGAGTCATTTGAAGTCATGGTAGTATCATCAAGAGGAGTCTCCACGTTAGAAGATGGGGTCATAGCAATAACATCCTTGTTTTTCTACCAAATTGCAGATGGAACATATGAGGTGGCCTCAACTCCTTAGTTGATTCCTCTTTTCCAAGTTCGGGTCCTCTCAAAGGATTTGAGTCATTACTTTCTAAAGAATGAGAGTCCTCCCCCTTACCAGAAATCCACAACTTCTTTTCTTCTAACCACAATGTTTCCTCTTCCTTACTATGAATCTCTCCCGGAAGAGGAATCAAGGAGACATCATCAGAGAAATAAGACTCATGCTCACAAAATTGAACATCCATAGACACAAAGTATTTATTTGTAGGTGGGTGAAAACATTTATACCCTTTTTGTGTATTAGAATATCCCAAAAAAACACACTTAAGAGCACGTGGATCAAATTTGTCCCTATGAAGGGCATGGACATGACATAACAGACACAACCAAATACTTTAGGACATATATTAAGTGCAGAAGATAACGGGTGAAAAAGAGATAATTTTCTCAATGGAGTATGATAGTCTAGAAAACGAGCAGGCATGCGGTTTATAAGAAAGGCAACAGTCATGACAGCCTCAGCCCAAAACTGTTTAGGAACGCGCATAGTAAAGCATAGGGCTCGCGCCACCTCAAGAAGGTGTCGGTTCTTATGCTCTGCTATGCCATTCTGTTGAGGTGTATAAACACATGTCGTCTGGTGAATGATGCCATGAGTTTTAAAAAAAATGAGTAAGTGATTGGTTTACGAACTCACGACCATTATCAGAAGATACCTGAAACTGTGTGACAATCATATTATAAAATTGAGGAATAACATGAGAAACGTCACCCTTAGATTTCAACAAATAGAGCCAAGTAACTCGAGTGCAATCATCAATAAAAGAAACAAAATATCGATGTCCAGAGGCAGTAGGGGTAAAAAAAGACCCCACACATCAGTATAAACACAAGCAAAAAGAACAAGACTTTTATTATAACTAATTTTGAAAGTAGCACGATTATTTTTTGCAAAAATGCACTGTTCACAAATTAAACTTGAAGCAGAAATATTCGAAAAAAGTTTAGGAAACAAACATTCCAAATAAACAAATGATGGATGCCCTAAACGACAGTGCCATAACATAATTTTTTCTTTATCACTTCCTCTATCCACTTGAAAACCACAACTAGTATTGCTAGACCCCTTCTCTAAATAATAAAGACCTTTTTTTTCTCTATCAGTGCTAATCATCATCTTCGTTTGATTGTCCTGAAACACACAATGAGTAGAATAGAAAGATATAGAACAATCAAGATTCTTAGTGAGTTGACTAATTGACAGAAGATTATTCTTAAGAGTAGGTGCAAATAAAACAGAGGACATGGAAAATGTGGGTGATAAGGAGACATTGTCAGCTCCCAAAATTGACATTGGTGCCCCATTGGCAACCTGTACAGACTTAACATAAGAGGGTGTTAAAGAATCAAAGAGAGAGGAATTACTAGTCATATGATCAGTGGCTCCTGAATTAATAAGCCAAGTGTTAGAAGAAGAAAAAATAAAAGCAGAATCAAAATTACCTCCTTGAGGAGTTATGCGAGAAACCTAAGAGGTAGAAGCAGCAGTCTGACTAGATTTCTTTTTTCGTTCAGCTTGCTTAAGTTTGTACCACTCTGGATAGCCGTGTTTCTTCCAACAAACATCAACAGTGTGATTAGAATTATTGCAGTAGGTACAGAAGTGAGAACCAAAATTTGCAGATGGAGTATCCAAACGTGGTCTACTTCGTTGAACAATGAGAGCTGATGGTTCAGGATGGTCCTCAGTACCCATTGTAGCCTGCCTTTGTACTTCACGACAGACTAAAGAATATGCTTCTTCTAGACTTGGTAAAGGAGAAGTAGCCAAAACCCGACTGCTCACTTGATCCAAACTTCGATCTAAACCAGCTAAAAACATGTAGACTCGATCTTCAGCAGTACGAGTTCTCATTTTCTCAATATCAATAGCATATGTCATATCATTAGGTCTGCGACAATCCAATTCCATGTAAATAGAATTCATTTCATTGTAATATTCAGCAAGAGAGCGACCATTCTGACGAAGCTGAAATGACCTCTTCATTAACTCATACACTTGTGACGAGTCAGAAACATCTAAATAACTTCGTCTTACTGCATCCCAAACTTCCTTGGCAGTGCCACATTGAACAAAGTGAGACATCAACTGATCTGTCATAGAGTTGATGAGCCAAGATTTTACCATGGCATCTTCAGCTTCTCATTTATCATAAGTTGGATCATCTTCTTTAGGGACAACTTTTCTTCCTGTGATATAACATTTCTTTTCCCTACCCGCAATATGCATTTCCAAAATCTTGGACCAAATACGGTAATTGGTGCCGTCTAATTTAATATTAACAGAGGATGAACTGTCTTGTATGGTGGTAGAAATAATTTTACTGGGAACTTGAGGTTGAGTGTGGGAGATTGATTCCATTAGATCCTTAGACATAGTGGTAATGGGTTACTGTTTTTTTTTTTTTAAGAAAAGTGGATCGAAAAAGGAAAAAATGGATATATATATAGGAACAGTACTGTTTGGATCTGAAACAATACAAGAGGAAAAAACAGATTTGAAAAACAGATCTGGGAAATACAGATCTGGAAAATAGGAAAACAGATCTGGAAAACAGGAAAACAGATCTGGAAAGGCAAAACAGATCTGGGTAGGCCGGCGATGGGTAGCGGCGACTGCAGGAACTGGCTAGTGACAGAACACGACGACGGCCGAGAAGCGCAGAGAAGGATGACAGCTTCTTTTTTCGGCGGCACAAGGACGGCGGCAACGAGGCAGCGGCAGTGGGTAGACAGCGGAAATATTTTTTTCTTTTTCTCAAAGCTTTGATACCAAATTAACTTTAGAAATCAAAATTGTGTGTTATTATCATTAACCTAATAGGTTATATATATACATATATTAATCTCAATTAAAAAAAGATAATAAATACAATATATTTACAAAAAATAATGATAATAAAAAAATATTATAACTTATATTCTAACTTACTTTAGTCTTTAATTTAACAAATCTGTCAATAAAAGCATCATCCCTGCGGAGTATTAACTACCTTTTTGGGTGCCTTCTGCAACAAAAGGGCATGATGCTATGATGCTTCAGTTGGGCAACCTGCTTTTGCAAATCATATAGTGATTAAGGGTTTCATACGAGATACGGAAAGCATAGATTCTAAAATAGAGAAGCTAGGGAAACCATTGTACATATTTTTATGACATTGAAGAACATTTACTAATCATGGTCAACAAAATAACTTGAATTTAACAAATAAAAAAATGAAATAACCTTTTGTAACAGTTTCTCAATATTGAGTTTCACATAAAATTAATAATACCCGTGGCAATAAAAATTATTAAAGGTGGCCAGATATGATAGTTTAACTGACTAAAGACTCACGGTAAAAGTAGTTTTAACAAGTTACCAATTCATAGCTAACCCTTAGGATCATTGTAAAGTAGTATTAAACACTAATTTTTTAAAAATTTAAACTTATATGAGGTGTGTTGAATAATTATTTATATTTTTTACATTTTTCTTTAAATATAGATTACTTTATTTTTATAAAGGCTTATTGTACTTTAGATTTTTTTGCCTTTTTGCTAGGCTCATTATCCATTCGAAAATAGGGAAAACTCTAGTCTATTTTGCTTCATGTAAAACATTCAGGGGGTGTTACCTGAAAGGAGCTAATATTGAAGGACTTTGCTGAGGCTCAATGATGCTTAATTTGGCTTCTGAGATTAGAAAAAAGAAGAAAGCAATTTGTAGATAAAGAAGAAAGACTAGAGTTGTTTTCATTTTTTCGAGGCAAGAAAACTGTAGCTTAAATTTGCTAGAAAACTGATTTACATATGTTTATATAATATGTAAATCAGTTTACATACTATGTAAACAAGTAATTTTCTTCCACAAGTGAAGAAATCATCAAGAGATTTTCTCTATACCCAGAAAAGATATATATACCAGAGAATTATGGACAATATGGGAGATGTGAATCCAATTATTAATTTACAGGGTGATTTAAGCCAATCTTAATTATGCAAAACTAATATACAATTAGTAGTATTTAGTTTATTATCTTGACTTCACATTCTTTATGAGTTCAACTAAACTTATATTTTAACGATAACATGCGTAATTGACAAAGTGCATGGTTTGTCATAAATTTTTTATTATTCTTGTCGATCGAAACTTACTGGATTGTGAATATATTTTAGATTTTTGGGTTAATGTGCCTTCCTTAACAGTAACCCATTGCTTAAGATTTAATTAACAAATCTCTTAATAGTTACAACTTCCATTACGTATTAATATAAGACTCAGGCTCTATATTTTGTTTTTGGTTGGAAGCCAGTCCTGATTGGTAATGGAAGTAGTTTGGTGGTTGGGTTAATTATTAGACAGATTGTAATTTCAAGAAGCAAAGGTGGTTTGCTGTGAATTTTGGAATTAAGCTTTTCGTAAGAAGAAATATCAGAATGATGAGAAGATGAAATTAATCTTATTTGAGCGAAAAATTTAACCAGATGTTACTTGTATGAATTAGAGTGAAAGGATATTTATATAATTTATCTAATTTTGATATAACTAAAACGCACAATTTTGATCTTATTATTGCTAGTTTTGAAAAATTTAATTTTTAATTAAATTTGTAGCTATTTAAATAAATTATTCTAATAATAATAGGTTATTTGTGTATGAAAAAAAAAAAACCCAGAGAAGTTGGGACATTTAGCCCAGCAAGGGAAGCTTTTATAAATAATTATAGTAATAGATTATTGGTGTACGAGGGAGAAGAAAAAAAGCACAGCAAAAGAAGCTTTTTTATATGTACGTATCGTAATAATAATAATAGATTATTTTATTGGTGTATGAGGAAAAAAAACCGGCAAAAAAAAGTTGAAACTTTTTCGTAATTGGCCGATTGGATAATAACTAAAAGGATGAGGGGTAGGAACGTTTTGTTTTTTAGGGGTATTTTAATTTCATAATTAATAAATTAATTATTTTAAGTCTTGTTATTATATAAAATAAATATATTTAATTTTACATTTATTAAAAATAAATATTTTATTTTTATAATTATTTAAAATTATGCATTTTAATAAAATTATTTGTACTTGCTTATAAATTATAAGATTAAAATATTAATTTTTATATAATATCAAAATTTAATGATAATGTGCTTAACTCATACTCCAAAATCTAATATATATTTTTGAAAAAAAAAATTATTTATTTTGGTTACTATTTAAGTGACAAATATTAATTTAAATACATGTTATTAAAATTTATGTTATATTTCATATTTGTTATATATAAATTAAATATTTTTAACTTATTACAATCTACGTATCAATAATTAGTATTAATTTAAATAATATTATCATTGCATATTTTAACTCATCTAGTTTAAGCTACTCTTTTATAATGTCATTTCTTTTATTAAAAAAACAAAAACAAATAAAAGCTTTCATTCTCACTCTCAAAACTCATACTTACGAACTTATAGAGAGAGAAAAAAAAAACTCATACTTAAGAATATTAATTTGGTTTATTAGAATCAAAATTTGTGAAAAAATTTAAACTTAAAGATGATAAAGAATTTCCGACAGGGGAACAGGGTAGAGTTGGAAATCACCCTTTCTAGTTTCTACCCTAACTATTCATCTATATATATTTGTTAAATTTTAAAATCAAATAAATTTATATTAAAAATAATATTTTTATTAAATAAATAAAATAATATTTAGAGTATTTATTTAATATAATAATAAATAATTATTATTGTTAATAATTTAAAATATAAAAATAATTTGGTTGAACTTAATCAAAGTTTTATATATAATCATATTTTACTGACGTAATCATCTAGCCCTTTGATTATCTCTTATCTTTATTTTCAAGAAAATCTCTTTAGGAGTGTCGAGAAGGGAGTGTCGAGAAGTAAAATTCAGAATTTTCAAGAACTTTCAGGTATGCGTTTAGGGGGTGATTCTATGAGCTATTTGGGGGTGACTCTTTTTCATGGTGCACCACGTCGATGCTGGTTTCAGGGTTTGGCTGATCGGATTAAACTTCGATTAGATTCTTGGAAAGGTTTATCTCTTTCTCTAGCAGGTCGTCGCTGCTTGATTGCATCGATTATCTAGAGTACTTTCCTTCATTCTTTTCAAATTTATAAATGGCCAAAAAATGTTATTGATGAGCTAACTAAAGTCATCCGAAATTTTTTCTGGACTGGCCATACGGACAAATTGAAATTAGTTCAAGTCGCTTGGAAAGAATGCTGCCGTCCTCTTGCTGAAGGGGGTCTTGGTTTGAGAGATTTGAAAACTTTAAATGAAGCCATGTTGAAAAAATTTGCTTGGCGGCTAATTGAAGGAACATCTCACACCTTGACATACTTACGGAGGAGATTTCTTAATAGGAATGATACTCCCAGAGGATATCATATTTGCTCGTCTATTTGGTCTGGCTTGAGAACCCATTTCCTAGCTTTGATTGACGAATCTCGTTGGTTGATAGGTAAGAGTTCACGGGTTCGTTTCTGGACAGACAATTGGCTTGGCTCGCCTTTAATAGAGAGAATTCCTGAAGCTCCTATTGATCTGCCCTTAAATGCTCTGGTTGGTCAATTTCAGACAGAAGATGGTTGGCGTTTACCGCAAACTTTTGTTGACTCTTATCCGGATGTAGCCACAGAAATTAACTCGATAATTGCAGGTACTAAAGATACTCGAGTATGGACTTGTTCTGTTAAAGGAGATGTTTCGACTCGTGATGCTTATGATTCTTTGAGATCAGTGGGGCATGCTAAAAGTTGGGGTAAAGAGGTCTGGTCCCCATCTATTCCTCCATCCCGCTCTATGCTTTTTTGGAGAGTTATCCAAGGAAAGGTTCCAACTGATTGCGTTGTCAAAAAAAGGGGTTTTTCCATCCCTTCACGCTGCTTTATATGTGGTAGATCAGAAGAAACAATCTCACATCTCTTTTTAACGTGTCCTTTTGCTGGAGCCCTCTGGGACCTCATTGCCTATTTTTTTGGATTGCGCCCCTGCACGGACAAGACACTGTTAGATTTGTGGAGAGATGCTATGGGTAGAGACTTTGGATCTCAAATCCGTAATTTATGGAAATCAAGCATTGTTTCTGTTATTTGGATTATTTGGACAACCAGGAATAATTGCTGCTATGATGGGATTGAGATTCCTCTACGTTCATCTCTTACTATTCTTTGGCGTTTTATTAGAGAAGCAGGATTAATGAAAAATGGTGCAATGCGAAACACTATGAATGATTTGCAGATACTAAGTCGTTTACGAGTTCATGGTATACCATCAAGATCCCCAAAGGTGATTGAAGTTAATTGGCATCCTCCTCCTCCAGGATGGTTAAAGGTAAACACAGATGGGGCAGCGTTTGGGGCACCTGGTCTTGCAGGTTGTGCGGGAATTTTTCGAACGTCTAGATCTTTTGTCAAAGGCTGTTTCTGTGCTCCTTTAGGGATTTCTTATGCCTATGAGGCTGAATTAGCAGGGGCTATTCATGCAATACAATATGCAGACAGGTTTGGATGGAAGAAGATTTGGTTGGAGTCTGACTCTGAGTATGTGGTAAACTTATTCCGCAATAAATCTAAAATGGTGCCATGGCGATGGCTCTCATCCTGGACAGATTGTTTGGATCGAATTGCAAGCATGGATTTTCACTGTTCTCATATCTATAGAGAAGGTAATTCTGCGGCTGACAGCTTGGCTTCCAGATCACCTAGTATTTGTTCCGCGACTTGGTGGTGGGATGTACCATCATTTGCGCGTCATTTTACTATTTCAGATTTGGTCGGCAGACCTTCTTATAGGTTTTGCTGATGCAAAGTTATGTAATCCTAAATTTTATTTATTTAATAATATTTGTGGGTGGTAGGAAAATGAATAGGGTGCTAAGGACTGCTTTCCATTCTGATGGGGCAACCTGGTGCACCTACTGATTTCGATTACCCATTAACTTATTAAAAAAAAAAGAAAATCTCTTTAAACTTTTGGCTGCGCTTGGAGTTCCCCTCAATCTTTGGAACCAATTTACTCCATAAATAACTTATTTTATACTGTATTCTATATATCATAATTTAATTGATTTTATAAATCAATTTTTTTACAAATTTTCATTTATCTTAAATTTTTAACTTTATATTTAATTATAAATAATATATTAATTAATATATATTATAATTTAATTTATACGATACTACTATAAACCCTTATGACCCACCAAAGGCGAAAGCTAAGGGGCTATTTTATTTTAAATTATGTATCTCTCCTCTGTAAACCCAGGGAGTGAACCGAAAGTTAATATGTATTAAAAACCTATAAAGCAAAGCAAGTAGCCAACTTTTTTTCAAAATAAACTCAGTTGTTGAGATCTTTTAGGAGGAATTTAATGGTTTGGATTCTATAAGACCATCTCTATCCAAAATTCTATTTTAGGACAAATTTATATTATATTTTCCATCTTCAACTCAACTACATTAAATATTATATTAAAAAATTTATTATTTTAAATATATATTTTAAATTTTTTAATGCAATTTTTTTAACTAAAATAATACAAAAATTACAATATCTTTTTTATCTCCGATCTACTATACTATACTAAATATATTTGAAAAAATTATGAAAAAATAAATAAAATAACACATGAACAGTGTATATAGCAAGAAACTCTTCATAATGCTATTTTAGTATTAAAATATAGTCCATTTGAGATAATTTTTAGTACAAAAATTATTCTAAAATAAAGTTATAAAATCTCCTTGGAAATGCTCTAAAGTTGGGTGGACTCTATATTTTTTTTAGGGGTGGTAATTTCTGACACGACACGATAGCACGATTCAAACACGACACGATATAAATTTTTTTTAGTAAGAAATCAATAATTTTTTTATGTTCTTAAAGATTTTGTAATTTCTTACTATTATAAATAAGTACACACAAAAAATTCAAGTAATTTTTTTAATGTGCCAATCAACACGAAAATATGACACGAATAACACGAAAAAATACGACACGAACACGAACAAACACGACACGAACACGACTAACACGACACGATTGACACCCCTAATTTTTTATATGACTTTTGTATTCTATTACCTCCTAATATTTACCTCAAAATATTATTTAATTTTTAATATTTTAAAACATATAATTTAATCATAATTTTTTAAAATTAAATAATTTTTGTAAAAAATTTAAGACTTAAATTATAACAAAATTATTAATTTTTAAATACTTAGAGATTAAAATAAATATTGTAAATGATCAAATTTTATTATGAGATAAAGTTCAACATAATACAAAAGCTTTTTTTTTTTTTAATATTTACAAATATATGTCATTCAAGTGGCCATAAAAAATTTACTATGAGTAATACGTTTATATTATTTATTTGATAATTATCTTTATTTGATAATTAATGTAGTTTGAATTTATTTAGCAAAAAAATTGTAGTTTGAATTTGTGATATTTTTAACAAAATTTTTAAATTTCAAATTTTAACATCATATCCTGCACGCTCAAAATAAGTAATTATTATTTTGAAAAGAAAAAAAAAGTACTTATTATTTGTTTATAATTTATAAATTAACCAAATAAAATATATATATTTTTTTATCAAACGATAAGGTACTGATTTATTAAAAAGGTCACTAAGCAGTTAACAGTACAAAAAGCAAGATTGCTCCCAAAGATAATAAGCATATAAATTTTGAAAATATTACTAGCACACAATAGCCACTAACAAGTTTACGGTCAAGTCGGCCGCCATGTTAGCCAAAAACTTTGGTAACCAAACGCCAATAGTATCCAACACCTGCAATAATACCTCCCGGGTCAAAAGCCTTATGATTAAAGATTAAATTATTTCGACTTTTCCATATGCTCCATAAACCAAGTACCACCTTAGCCAACAACTCAGCTCTATTAGTACGAAGTCGTGTCCATTTAAATAAATCTCGATAGAACTCTAAGAAGGATCTATGACCATATTGATGAAAAGGAAAAGAAGAGCATATGGTGGAGAGAACTTGTTGGACTCGAGAATACCCTACTAATAAATGGTTAACCGTTTCCTCTGTAAAGGCACAAAGAGGACAAGAAGAGACCTCAATAGGGCAATGAAGTTGAAGAAGCGAGTGACGTACAGCCAGTGCCCCATGCAAACATCTCCAAATGAAATGTCGCACCTTAAATGACACTTTAATTTTCCAAACTGATTTCCATACCAACCGGTCCAATCTATTCATGGTAGAAGCATTAGACAAGGGACGTCCCACGACTTCACAGGAAAGTGGGTACCCAGAACTGACTGAATACCATCCACTAGGTTCAAAATGCCAACCTAAACGATCAGTCGACCCAAAACCCAAAACAGGGGTTTCCAAAATGCATCTTGCCTCTCTAGGTGAGAATAAATGGTTAACTTTAAGAACATCCTAACCTCCTGACCCCGGAAGAAGTAATTCATTTACCCAAGTAACACCTGCACTCCTAGGAGGTTGAGGGCAAAAGCCAGGAATACCAGGAACCCATGGATCATCCCAGATGCGAATAAGTAGACCAGAATGAACCTCCCACTGAAGACCCACCTTAAGAACCTTTCGTGCCTGCAGAAGACCTCTCCATGCCCAAGAAGGAGACGAACCCAGACTAGCAGTCAAGAAAGATGTATGTCGAAAATATTTACTCTTCAGAATACGACCCAGTAAAGAATCTGGAGACTAAATGATCCGCCAGCATTGTTTGGCCACCATAGCCAAATTGAAAGCATGCAAGTCTTTAAAGCCTAGACCACCAGCCTCACGAATATCACATAATTTCTTCCAAGCCACCCAATGTATTTTCCTAGAAGGACCTGAGGAGCCCCACCAAAATTTTTTCAAGATGGACTCAATGTCACTACATAACCCAAGAGGAAGAACAAAGCATTGCATAGCATAGTTAGGCATGGCGCAAGCAACAGATTTCAAAAGAACCTCTTTGTCCGACAAAGAGAGTGATCTACAAGCCTAGTTTTGTAGTTTACTATGAACCCTGTCTAGGATATAATTTATCTGCGACCTTTTATTTCTCCCATACAGTGCTGGGAGGCCTAAGTATTTGTCAAATCCAGTAGAGCAACGAATTCCCAGATAGTTTTGAATAGCTTTTCTAGTGTTGGACAGAGTATTTGAACTGTAAAAAATACTTGATTTCTGAAAGTTGACAGATTGAACCGACAATCGTTCATAATACTTCAAAACTGATCTCAATCGCTCCACCTCTGCAGAAAATAAATGCATCATCTGCGAAGAATAAATGAGAAACTGGAGGGCTTGTTCGACTGACCTTGAACCCACTGATAGTCCCTATAGTTTCTTCCTTTTGCAGCATACAAGACAATCCCTCAGTACAAATCAATAATAGAAAAAGAGACAGAGGATCACCTTGTCTCAATCCCCGGTACGGCCTAAAAAATCCAAAAGGTTCTCCATTTATTACACAAGAATAAGATACACTAGTCACATAGGCCATAATCAATTTTACCCATTGATCTGCAAATCCAAGCTTCAACATCATTGCTTGTAAAAAACCTCACTCCATTCTATCATATGCCTTACTTATATCCAACTTCAGAGCCATAAATTGTTGCTGACCCCTTCTTCCCTGTTTTAGAGAATGCAATAATTCATGAGCTACAAGAATGTTATCAGTGATAAGGCGCTTAGGAACAAATGCGCTTTGAGTATAGCTAATAACATCAGAAATTACCCCACTGAGCCGATTCACAAGAATTTTTGCAATAATCTTGTAAAGAACATTACACAAGCTAATTGGCCTCAATTGACAGCAGAAGAAAGGGTACCATATCGAAAGAAGCATTTAACAGCATGTACAATATCAGCAGATACATTATTCCAATATTTTTGAAAAAATAAGGCAGACATATCGTCTGGTCCCGAAGTTGATGAAGGATCCAATTGGAACAGAGCTGATTTAATTTCAAAGAAAGTAACTTTTTTCAAAAGTTACTTATTTTGCTCACTAGTGACACGTTTTGGGACCAAAGAACCCATTAAATCAATTTCATCGGGAGACTTTGATTTAAAAAGATCCAAGAAGTAATCCTGAGCAATTTTCCCCAAATCTTGTTTACTTGTACACCACTGTCTATCAACATTTTCCAGTCCTGCAACGAGCGCACGACGGCGCTTTTGAGCCATTATGGAGTGAAAGTAGGCAGTATTCTGATCTCCATCTCTCAGCCAATGTATACGAGATTTCTCTCTCCAAAATTTCTCCTCCTCTACATAAGTTCATTTCAGAGCTGCCTTGATATTAAAATATTCATCGGTCCCAATTTTGTCTTGCTGCTCCAGATTGAGCAAGGAATTTCTCAAGGTACAATATTGTTTGTGAGAATTATAATTGGCATTTCTTTTCCAATTAATAAGACCACGCCTACACTCTGCTATTTTCACTTTCAATTGGAACCAGATTGAACCATGAACCACCGTTGTCCACGCCTTGCGTACCACCTCTTCACAACCCAAAACTCCCACCCATCTCCGTTCAAAAGCAAACCTCTGTTTCACTTTTCTTGTGTTAGTGGCTAACAAAACCAACAAAGCCTCGTGGTTAACTCCCACTACATCTAGATGTGTGACAGAAGCATTTGGGAAACAATCATGCCACTCCTTCGTTGCTAATGCTCTATCATTTCATTGTGAAATACGTTCAGATCCTTGTCTTTTGTTGCTCCAAGTCACAATAGGACCGATAAAACCCAAGTCAATAAGTGAGGCATCAAAGATGAAGTTTCTAAAATCAGCCATAGAAGCTTGTGTTCGGACTCTACCGCCCACCTTTTCAGTATTTGAAACAATGTCATTGAAATCTCCTACCATAATAACCTTGTTACTGAGTTGCGCCCGTAACATCAAATTATGTAATTGGTCTCGCCTAGCAATATTATCGCAGCTAGCATAGATTCCAAAACAAACCCATGAAGAATGTCGTTCATGATCTGTAACCAAGAACTCAATAAAGAATGATGTTGATAGTCGAATGGTTACCTCGATTTGATTACTCCATAACAAGCAAATACCTCCCCTCGTATTAGTAGAATCTACTCCATACAGATTAGGTAGGCCAGAAAGACGTTTCAGGTGCTGTAAGTCCCTTACTTGATGTTTAGTTTCTAATAAAATGACTATAGATGGGGAATGGAATTGTATAAATTCCTTAAGTTCTCGAACTGTCACGGGGTTCCCCACACATTAACAATTCCAAACCAACATTCTCATTTAGCAGAGGGCCGTTTGGGGCCGGCGTCCTCCATCCATTCATAATTATTTTCAACATTAGAGTCTCCAACAAATTGACCCCATTACACAAGTAAGAGCCAGGATCATGTACAACCCATCTTGGACCTTAGTGCTTGAACTAGGCTGGTGTAAACTTCTGGCTACTCTACGCACCTGACTTAGGCGTTTGAAGGAGTTAGGTGATACTTCCTCGGTTTGCCTTCCTATGGAGAATTGAGTTGATGGGTTTATAGTTTGATCATTGTTTTGATCATCAATTGGGTTAGTGAGGAGTTTATGTCCCTCATCATGTTCTTTTTTATCATGGCCCATGTAATTAATTACGCTTTGGTCCATGACATCTAATCTTCTTAACATTAGAGTTGGCTGAATGATTAGATCACAACCAAATGGGTCCCCCTCTTGGACAGTTGGTGTTGTTGCAATAGTTCTGTTTGAATCATGGTGAATAGTTGTCATAGTGGAGTGATTATGCTTTTTTAAATCTTTGACTACCAGTTGGCTATCATTGTTTATATAGTCACTCATTGGTTCCTTTCTTTTCCAACTCTCTCCCTCCTTTAATGTTGGATCTTTATTAATGGAAGCTCTATCAGAGAGACCACCTTTGAACACCCTTGATTGTAAAACTGCCGTTATAGGCCTTGCTTTAAGCCAACCACCATAGGAAAGGCTACCTTGAGGGACGTATCTGCGTTGTTGCAATCTTAATGGACACATGCGCAGATCATGACCAATAACTCCACATAAGTGGCAAAACAAAGGAAGAAACTCATATTTGAAATTAATCCATTCTTTCTTACGTGAATCAACCTGTAACATGGAACCCTGGAGAATTGGTTTTGTAATATTAACCCATACTCTAATTCTCATAAATCTTCCTTGTGCTTCCCCACCTTCAAAGTTGCCATCGCCATGTTGAATAAACACACTAATTTTATTTGCCAATAATTTAGCAATAGATAGACGTCTAGCGCCATAAGGGAGATCCCATAGTTGAACCCAAAAAGCACACAAATCAAATTGGATATCAATAGGATTAATAATACTTAGGCAACGCTTGAACAACACCAAGTAATCATCAAAGAGCCATGGGCCCCACCTAAAACAAAATTGAGTTGAGCTTCATCTTTAAATCGAAATTAAAAAAGGTTGAATGACAATTCAATCACTTGAACCCAAGAAACATTTTTATTCCAAGCAGTCATTAATGCTCCTCTTACACTTTTGTAATTAGCTGATCTTGTTGAAATTTTTTTTGCAAACAGACTAAAGCCCTCCACTTCTGGGACCTTATCCCCCTCTGCTAATAAGTCGACTGCTACAACTATACTTTCTTCCTCAGTCAATTTTAAAGACCGAAACATCTCACCCATTCTTGAATCATCCATAACTAGTTTATCGATTGTAACTAGATTTAGACTGACATACGAAAAACACTCCTACTTATAGAGGAGAAAGTTTTATAAAAAGGAACAAATTTTAATCTCTTTTCACGTAGACACAGCAAATGGATTTAGTGTAGAGATCTGTTGAGTTTAAGATTGATGGATCAAGGTTTTTGCTTTGGAAGATCTGTTGTTGGGGACATTCTGACATTTGAATTTTGAAGATCTTTTGTTGAAGGTCTGTTATTGAAAATCTGTTGTTGAAGTATTTGAATGAGAAAACGCTTACTGAAGATGTGTTGTTGAGTGGATTTGTTGTTGAGGATCTGTTGTTAAAAATCTGGACAATGATTTTTGATGAAGAAGAACAAGAGCAAGATTGTTGAAAATTTGTTGTTGAAGTCTTTAAAAGAGAAAACGGTTGCGGAAGATCTGTTATTCAATGAATTTTTTGTTGAAGATCTGAACTTGATACCATCTATTGTTGGAGATCTAGACTTGTTGTTGAAGATCTGGACTTGTTGATACCATCTAGTGCAAACTGTTAAAGATCTGGATTTGTTGTTGAAGATCTCGCAGGCCTTCCATTAGACAATTACTCATTTAACAATCTTGGTGGAGGACGAACGAAAATGAGGATCTTGGTGGAGCATGAGACGTCAACGAAAGTGATTCAACAGCGGTGGATCAGCAAGTACAAGACGCAACGGCTACCAGGAAACAGGTGGCAGATCTTGGTGGAGTACAAACGACAGGAAGGTTCTTGAGGAAACAGGTGGATCAGCAAGCACAAGACGCAACGGCTACCAGGAAACAGGTGGCAGATCTTGGCTACCAGGAAACGACTACCTGAAAAATACTCATCGCACGCATTGGCAAGTAAGCATAAAGGGAAACACGCAATAAAATATTATTTACTTTTGTCTGTGTCATGTCATTCAACCAAAAGCCCATAACCTGAATACCTAATAACTGTTTTCCACTTGTATTTTCTTCCGTTCAAGTTGTAATATATCGCTTTCTGAAAGGAGCTCTGTAATTGAAAATATTTACGGGAATAGCTCAAAATTACATCAAAGTTTATACCACCTAACAATTTAGTTTAAGGATGAAATTTTTTGAATAAAAATTTGATAAAGTGGTGAGAAGCTACACTGGAAAGGAAGGAAAAAAAAAAAAAACTTGCACAACCATGAAGAGAATTTATATGAATATATAACCAAAATTTTTACTATTACAAACGTTCACACAATGTGTAACTTTGAAAATTTGAAAGCAAAATATATTGTTAAATATGAATAACTCGATTTAGACAGTGAATATTTGTATAAGTTGAACCTCTTTTGTAAGTTTGCCCCAAAAAATAATGCAGCACTTTCAGCCTTCTAATCTTAGCAATTGGTACTTGGGGTGCCAATGTTTGATTACATAATTGTATAACACGACACGACAATGACCCGATCCCAAAGAGACCAACATGATATGATTCGGTTGCTAAATATTTCAAATAACGTATTTTTATTATTATTTTTTACGAATAGAAAACACGATAACTTAAACTACGAATAAAAAAGACCTGAAATGACTTGCACCACAAGAATATGTATATTAATAAATTGATCCGTCGCGAACAATTTATCAAATGGGTTAACATGATGGACACATCTGTCACCCTTGACCACATTTATTTAGACGTGTTGTTTGTATTATATTGCTGTACATGTGCTAAAATAAATAGGACATAGGGAAAAGTGAAACTGAAGTGTAAGCAAAGAGAGCTAAAATGGAAAATTTTAGATAGAAAAATGAATTTAATATGAATGGTGCATAAATATACCAAATACATGAACATGTCATACCATATAGGCATAAACTTGAATGCCAAAAAAAAAAGGCTATGGTATATACTTGTAAAATTAAAATGTTAAGCATGCTTTTCCTCTCCACAATTTAGCAAAGAATGTTAGTGTTGATTTGGTGAAACAATTGATAATAATTACACATGCCTTTTTGATATTCTTGAGCAGAACATGAACAATAACAGCACAGTGGATAACAGGAAGAGCCTGAAATATGTTCTTATCTCTTGGAATCCTAGGTCGATGAACTCCTTCTTCTTCCCGTATCTACTACTCCTCTCCAGTAAATACCCTTCAAGATACTCATCTATCGACTTGTCCAGTTTTGGTGCTGAGTCTGTTGTACTAATTTCACCAAGTTGCAGAGGTCCCAATTTGAAAATTGTGAAAAATGCAGCAGACCAGTCATTGAGAACTCTCTGAAAACCAACAACAACGCTATGCTAAATAATTTTTTTATTTTTCTTTTCGGAGACTAATTGTCAAATCATATCTGGGTACAAATTTTATTTTGGCTTAACTAAACATTTGGTCCCCAAATTCCAATCTCCTTCACACAGGTACCAAATACCTTTTACCCATGATTTAGTCCTAAAAAAAGTTTCACACAAGAGTCATATTTTTGGAATTAAAGTCTAAGGGTCTGTCTATTTATGTTCTGGGACATTATAAAACCGTTTCAAGACAAAATAAAAAAAATATTTGTAAGATGTTCAAGACTCATAAAACAATGCTCTGAAATCGCTTTTTTCTAAAATCAATTCTGTCTAAAACAACTTTTAACATAAATACAAGCAAACATACTCTAAATCTCACAAATTAGTTGTCCACATAAGCTAGTTGCACCTTATACATGGCTAAATTAAGGCACATTTGAATTAACTAAGGTGAAAAACATATTTGTGAGATTTAGACTATAATATCAAAAGTAGGACTTATGAGTGAAATTTATGAATTATGTACAAAAAGAGTTGGGGACCAATGTGTGGATAAGCCTTTTATTTTAATCCATTTTTGACTACCTATGGTTCAATTGTTAGTTATGCTTAACTTTTACTTATGAGCCAGGGGAAAAAAGTGAAAAGCAGTTGAAAGTGAACTTAACGTACATTGAAGGTGTTGAGATCAGTGGGATTAAACATTTTAAAGCAGTCTTTCGCCGAGGCCGTTCCATCTCCATATATCTGACAATCAATAGAAATTAATAAGGTGGACTGTGAGTAAAAAAGGGTTGTCACTTGTTGGAACTTAATTGAAAAGACAAGGATTTGAATCATTTGACGAACCTCAAATGTGAAAGCCATGGGCACTCTAACAATGTCATACATGTAATCTGTCGCTGTTCCATGAGCCAGATACCTAAAATTAAGTTTGTGTATCAGTTAAAGCCAAGTATAACACAAATGCTGAAAGAGTAACATTATTTAAATGCAAATATTAAGCAGATCCAAAGGACAAGATAAAAAGTAAAAAAGAGAACATGGGCGCGCTATACTGACCCAACGGAACCTCCACCAGAACCAACCATGCAATGCTTATGGCAATGAAGATGGTTCAGTTCTTCAAGCAATGACTTCATTTGACGTGAAGGAGCACCATCAGGCGTTGTGTTTTTGTGGTCATATGGCATAAATAGCGCCTGAGCAAAGTTGAAGCCAAATGAGCAGCAAACATGCAATGTGGCAAGTACTCTAAAAATGAAAACAAAATAAACAAAGGATGAGAGGATTGTTTAGACATCTATCTCATAACTCAAGCAGGCAAAGCTCCCAGTAAATTATACAAGCAGTTCAGTACATGCAATGGAAAAAAAAGATTCCATATGCTAGAAGGAATTTGTTGATGCAAGACTTTTAAGGAACACAACTCTAAGTTCATGTTTAGTTTGCAGATGAATGGTAATAGTAATAGTAATAAGAATTGAATTTAATGGAAGTAATATTAATATTATTATGTTTGAGCATGGAATCAAAATAACCATAAAATTCAAAATATTCAAAATGAAGCAAAATTAAAAAATAAACTTTTGTCTTCTAAACAAGGAAAAATGAGAGAAAAGAATAAATGACAATGTAAATAAGTGAAGAAAATTGAGTATTTCAAGGAGTGTGGAATAATGAGTTTTCTTGCTAATGGTGACATGCATTGATTCCAATCTAAGTTAATGGTCAAATCAAAGACAAAGATACCCATAATTCTTTCTTATAATTATTTCTATTACTTGCAATCAAATATGACTTAAATTGAAAGAACAACTAACCTCCATTCCAGAGTGCACGTTAACCCAAATATGTGGCTCAAATGAAATGGCAAGTTTCCGCATAATTTGAGCTTCTGGCTCACTAAAGGGTCCCGTTCCAGGATTTTCCTCATATGGATCATAATCCTGCAATTGGAGAAACAACAAAAATCAAGGAAATTAAAACACCTTACAGAATCCAATGGCATGACATTTAATTAGTCAAATGAAAGAGGAAAAACAGGAAGCATATCTTCCAAGAAATCGTTATCATATACTTGATACAACTCATCTCCCCATGTTGACTGCGTTAGTTTTAGACTTTTAGTCATAAGAAAATGACTATAACAGTATGAATCACAAAGACGTGCTACAGACCTTCTCCTTTTTGCCCCAGTCTACACTCCAATTTCGATTAAGATCAACTCCTCTCCCTGCCACCGTGTACAAACTTTATAAATTTAGCTTAAAAGAAGTCAATTTTTAGAATCACTCTGATAAGTATCATCACCATTTCTCCTTTCACAAAGATCTCCTGCTTCGACAACTCCACGGCCATTCATGTTTTCCATTGGCACCACCTGGCATGAAACAACAGGTTAGAATGTGAGCTACATCAATGGTCACTTAAGATATCCTTAAGATCTCAGGCATAACGATGCATGTTTGCTGCCATTGCATGTCACTGCAAGATCAGTTTAAAACCTCCAGCTTCTCTCTCTAGAGTCTACACACCAACCCAGGAAGGAAGAGAAAGGAAAAAAGAAAGAAGATGTACTACAAAATACCTTAATCATGAGATTATCAATGGTAGTGTTCAACAAGGCACGATCGAGATTGGGTAGAAATTGTTCTTCACTTAAAATAGATAGAATCCTAAGAGCAAGTTCACTTGTAATCAGCTCTCTCGCATGCTGCCCAAAACTCTGGAATACAAGGAATCATCTGTCAAACACCAGCCATTACCATTCTCAGACGATCAATCTACACACCAAATGAAAATTTCTTTCAATTTGTCTTATATGATTTAATGAAAAAACTTGTCTTTAATTAGATTTAAAAATCCTCAGAGCATCCTTAAATCTAAACACACGCAATCCAAAATAAAAATTCTCAATACATTGATCCACAAGTAGTACTATTAAGCTTAGAATTTATGAGAAAACATACAAGAAGGATCCGGAACTTTGATCTGTCATCATTCTCATGCTGCTTCCTACAATAAGTAACTACTTCTACCTCCGCTTGGTAGCCCTTGTTTACACCTTTAATTGTTTCCAACTGATTTAAAAATCAATCATGAGAAACCAAAATCAAAGCTTAACAAGTAATTAAAGAACCACATAGACATAGAACCTACAGTGAGTTTGTCTGGGTGACGATGAACTAAGGCTTTTACTTCTTCCATCAAATCCACTCTACAAAATTTCACACAAGAACATATAGTTAATTAATAAAAAATAAGATAATTTGCTGAGTTTAGCAAAGATCCAATATCTGGGTTTCCAGTTTTCCTCGATTTCTCAGTTAATAAACAAAATTATATAATCAATTGGCATAAAGGGGAAACAAAACAAAATAGAAGGCCCACTTAAACATGTATTCATTTTTAAGATTTCAATAGAGCTTTAAAAAACAAATAAACACAATTCAATCAAACCTAGTCGCACCAATTGTAAAAGAGAAGGAACACACATCATCAGATAAATTTTTTTTACCTGGAATGGTAGAGATCTCGATTTATTGGAGTGAAAGAAGATTGTGTGGGATTGATACCGCCATTGACGAGCAAGAAACATTGCAAAAAACCCAATAAACACAAAGTAACCTGTAAACCAGGTGACATACATCGGAGCCAACCCATGTCAAGTAAGGAAATAACAGAGAACAAAGACAAAATGTTGTCTTTTGATAGCTTCTTTGCTTTCTTTTCCTCTTTGTTGTTTATCTTCTTTTCAATATTTTACATATTATAATATTACCAGATGCGAACATGTATGTATGGTCGTTTTTGGCCTCGTTTTCTTTCTTTTACTACTGTCTAATGCTTTGTGTAAATGAAAAACCTTCTGTTTTTTTTCCGTCAGTTTGTGTTCGATTTTCACACATTCAACGGTCTTGATGATAATCTCAGTTTTTTTTTTTCCTTTCATTTCTTTAAAGTCAATTGATCTCACCCTTAGATGTTTCGTGTTCAGTATCAGACGGTGAATAGCGTCTCTTTTTCTTTTTCCTAGTAATGAAGATTAGGAGAGAGAAGCTTCCAACCCTTAACCGTCGTTTCTCCGCCTTTTTTTCTTTTCCTTTAATAAAAAAATGTTCGTGTAGTACAAATATTACAAGCTTAAAACAACTTATTAAAAAATATTAAAACAAAAGAAGTTAAATTGTGGCAAAAAAAAAAAAAAAAAAAAAGAGCGAATCAATCAGTTACTTAAATTAGATTATTGGTATTACTTATATTAAAAATTGTGTGTACTAAGAAAATGAATTGAGCACAAATTACCTTATTTTAATTATTTGTTAATTAAAATATTTTTTATATAAAGATATTAAAATGTATAAAACACCATTCTTTAACAATATTAAATTAAATTTAATATCAAATTATTTATGAAAAAATAAACAAAAAATAATAATATAAAAAATTCTTTAAATATATTATCTTTTTTTTAAAGGTACTAAAATCTCTTTCTTTTCTATTAATAAGAAAAAATACACACATTCGGATGAGATTCGAACTTGTATTATTAATAATAGAATCGAAAGTTTTACCACTTGAAATACAATAAATTTCTAAAAATTACATGTCATAAAATTTAATTAATTATGATTAAAAATTAGATTGAAAAAAATTGGGCCTTTACCATTACCATAGGCTACTGGGATAAAACAACAACGAATATCTTCATTTTAGTCGTGATGGGGCTCGAATCCTTAAATTTGGGCGCATAGGACTGATTGTCTAAACAATTGAACTACGAAACCATGCAACCCATTGTTTGGAGTAAAAAAAAGAGACATCCCTTATAGAGGGCTAGGATCCGCTAAAACAAACTTATAGAGCTCTATGTTCCTTACAAACATAGCCCTTTCTTGTTCATCCAGATTAACCTATGCTTCAAAGAAGTTCAATTCCATCACCTGATATTGTGTCAAAGTAACAACAATAACCGAAGGGATCAACTTCATCAAACCATTTATTAGTTTCCAAGAAAACAATCTGATAAAGGTAGTTCCATCTTTCACAAAATTAGTCACCAAGGAAGATCTTGTAATACCATATCTTTCATTTGATGCGACCATGGGACATTGTCAAAGACATTTGCATAAATGTTAGTCAGAGAAAACTAAGTGTTTGAAGTACATATACTTGTACGATTTCAATACAACTTTTTTTATTTTTATTTTTATTTTTTAAATATATTGCAAGTAGTGGATTCGAATTAGGATTCTTCAAAGAAATTTTACCAGCTTTCCTAGAAGGTAGCGATTTCAAAGCTACATGGTTGGAGATAGGTTTTTGTAATCGGCGGGACCATAAGCAACGAAAAGTTGAGGCAAAAACCAAGATTTTCTTCTAGAGTTGTACCCCATATCGTTGCACAGTTGGTCGTTGCAATATATATGTAATAGAACACTCACACAGAATCTTTTATAGCTTTTACCAACATAACGTTGCATGCATTTTTCCCACTTCATAACATCATCTTCCATCTCTCTTATGCTAGGTAGTCTGAAATTTCCTGCAAGAAAATGTGATATCCACTTGCTTCTCATTTCTGTTGTGTATAAAGTGGCTGCACTTTCTGCATATCCTAGTATAGCCAGATTTGGAATCCTTGGATGAATGCATACCCTGAAAATATATACCTCTCATTAGCATTTATAAATTCATTTTGTTGAAAATGTTCAGTTTTTAGTTTTCAAAATCACTTGTGTAGTATAATAATCTGTTTCCATTTTAAAAGTTATCAAAACTAGTTTCAAAACTTTGCTTGTTTAAGTATTTAGTTGTGTGTTAAAAGTGATTTCAAATATAAACGATTTCAAAAAAGAACATTCATGATCTTTTTGTTTATGCATTTATAACTGTTAGGAATGGTGGCTTCTCTAGAAGGAGAAAGAAGATTTGTTGGCTGCTAGCAGCAAATCTTGACAGCAGCCATTGAAGAATAAAAAATGGAGCTAGCTGGAGATGAAGAAAAAAATGGAGCTGCTGAGCTCACTGCATATGTCAGCAGTTGCTGAAGAAAAAAATGGAGCTGCTCATATGTGAGCAGTTGCCATTTTTCTTCTATAAATAGAAGAAGCTTTCATGCAGAAAAAATATCCCTTTCCAAGAAAATGTAGACAGAGAAGTGAGAAGAGGAGAGAAGAGTTTTCTCTGAAAACTCTTGAAATCTCTCGAGAGAGATAATGAAAAATGAGGAAACAGAGAGCTAGTTCCTATATTAATTAGGAAGTCAAAAATGAATAGTAAATTTACTATTTAATTGAAAGTATATTTAAATTAATGGTAATTAAAATTTGCTACTTGAAGTAATTGATTTCAACATGTTGCTTTAAAATATGTAGATATGAATGAATTGAACAAGCTTATACAGATAATAAAATTCTATTATGTGACTTTTTTTTTTTTCTTTCTAAATATTATGTGACTGACTAATAGATATGATTGGTCATTTTCAATTAGGTAGCTCAAAAAGCCTCCATTAAATCCGCAAATAAATACCATCAATATTGAAGTGCAATATCAAAGAACTATTTTTTTTATACAATCTAAACTCGTACATTAATACACGTTGCCTCGAGGCGTCTTTATTTAATTGCAGACATAAATATACATAAATACATACACAATATTATATAAATTTATTGATGTTTTGTTTTTCTAAATAGCAATTACATACTGATATACCCACACACATACAAAATAATAAGGCTTGAATTGACACTTCTCAGTGCCCACTTTAAGGCAATTTAGACAAAATATACTAGAGACGAAGGTGAAATAATTATTTCATGGTACATTTTTGGATACAGAAGGTGGGGAGAAGAAAGGGACATTGGGGATGTTTGGAAACAAAGGTGGAGGTAATCTGTATTCTGGATAGATTGGGGTTGATGGCAGATTAGGAAAATTGAAGGGAGGGAAATTAGGGAGATTATAGGTTGGAGCTAACAGTTTTCTAGTGGCAATTGCTGATTCAAAGCCAAAGCCAGCAAATGACAAAGTGATGAACAAAGCTAAGACAAACAAACGTGATGATGATCCCATTGGGGGGGTATATTTGGAAATAATAATTATTTGGTAAAGGTAGTCGGTAGTGGAAGAAGAATAAGAGGGAAAAATTAATATTTGGATGAATGAGCTTATTTCTGGATTGTGGTGGGAAGATAATGATATTGCTTCTGGGTTTTTATAGTAATTGAAAAACATTTTTATTATTTTTTATTTTGAGGGTGATAATTCATCAAAATATATGTGTATAATGGAGTACGAGCACCCATTTATTGTTGGTTTTAAATGGTGGAAAAATTTGTTGTGAGAAGTAAATGAATGGTACTAATATGTCAACCTCTCAACTCCTAGCTTTTTTTTTTTTTTAAATGGAGCTTTAAAGTTTCAAAAATTTTTTTTTATTAATAAGAAAAAATACACTCACACACACTCACACACACTTTAGGTGGGATTCGAACTTAAATTTTTGGTAAAAAAATTGAGAGTCTTTATCAGCTGAACCACAAGTGATTTTCAAGCATATCAGTTCTTAACTCCAAGCTAATATTGTATTCAAATGCTAATATTTAATATTTAGTGTCTTTGTATAACTTTTCAATGTTATTAATTCCAAGCAGAATATATAGAAGTGCTAACTATATTCATACAAAACGTGATTGTTTTAGAATATTGTAAATGATTGTTTTTAATCTAACTAATATTTTTTTATAATTAAATTATAATAACTATTTTTATTATTATCACACATAAATTATCTATTATATCTTTATAATTAAATATACTGAAGTTTTATTATATTTTATTATTATTTAATAAAATTGTTATTATTAAATTACTTTTGGAACATTAATATTAGCGTTGTGACTAGAGGTGTTCAAAAGTGGATCGAATCCTATCCAACTCAATCCAGGTTGCATGATTCATGAGTCGGACCGAATTATTGAAACTAAATTTTTTGTAAAACTAATCAAATCCATACTTATACTATAGTATATATTTTTTTACTTTTAATATAATAATTTTATCAAATAAAAGGTAAAAAAATAATAAAACTAATAATTTTTTTCTCTATTCTCATTTCGCACTTACCCCTTTCAATTAATCCTTACTAATCATACCTAATTTCTCCGCTCAATGCAAACGAAATCTCAAACTTAGCATCAAGGTATGGACCCTTCAGATTCTGTTGCCGACTTTTGTTTATTTATTATTTGAAAAAAAAAATTTAAGTTTTAATTTTAATCGATTATTAAAATATAAAATTTAATACAATAATTATTTAATTATTTAAAACAAATAAAAAAATAAACATAGAAAAAATAAAACAATAAAAATAACAAAATTTCATCAATATAATAAAACTCAATTCAAAAGACTAAATTTGGATTATATTTATAAGTTATATTGTGTCATATCGATTCTTACTTGTAGTATGTATATTTGTAATTGTGGTAATATTGTAATTTTAATTTTTGCAATACCACTTTAATATGTTTGGGAAAAACAATAATTTACTCTTTATCCTATGAGACGGCTCATTTTTATTCAATGGGTCACTCTTTTCTAGGGATAGCAATTTGACTCGACGGTTCGGGTAATCGCAGGTATCTTATTCGTTCGGGTCAATTCGATTCGGGGCAAAATGGTTAGGAAACAAATCGGAGTATTATTCATTTGATTTAAAACAGTTCGGTTCGAAGCAAAAATTCGTTCGGTTTGGGGCATCATATTTACTAAAAATTTTAATTACATAAAAAATTTATAATTTTTTTTTCATTTTTTTGACTCACGAATATTACCCGAACCGAATCGAATCCGTTTTTTCTGAAACGGTTTAGCTCAATTTGAATCGCGGGTCAAAACGGAATTTGAACCGAATCTATCTCTACTCTTTTCTGTCTCTGGCATATGATAGCTACAGTTCTTTCTGGGAAGCTCTTGAATGAGATTTTATATATATATATATATATATATATATATGTATATATATATTTATTTATTTATTTTCCTTCTTTATACTCCACCGAAAACTGTATTTAAACTTTCTTCTTCTAAAATAGTTTCACATGTTTTTAATCCGTTGCGCTAATCTCCGGATACAAGCTAAAGACATGTCATGCTGATGCTGTGAACAATAAATGAAAGGGAAATTTTAAATATATTTATGTTCTCAAATTAATATATGTATGCAACTTATAAAAGTTAAAACATTAATTTTTTAATATAATAATGGAACATACGTTGATTAAGTATTAAAATTATGATTTTTTTATGGATTTAATATTAAAAATTTTAAAAATAATAATAAAAATAACACCTTTAAAATTATTAATAATAAAAATAGTATTATTTATGTTCAAATTATATATTTTACATTGAAAAAATGATTGTTACATTTTTTTTAAATGCTTGTCTAATTGGATGTCGTTCAAATTGAACTGCGGCAATTTAGATCCGTTTAATGTTAAATGTTTAATGTTATTAGAGTGCTAGTTATTATAAGTTTTAGGGGTGTTATTTTTCTTTAATTTCCCAAAAAAAATTTGTTTCAACTTACTACTAAAATAATTAGTTTTGTGTTGACTTAGTATTAAAACTTTTTTTTTTGTTTCGATTTATTACTAAAACTATGTAATTTTGTTTCATTTTTGTATTATGTTAGTTTAGGCATCCAAAATAATAATAATAAAAAAATATGCTAGTCTTATAACTACATTAGAAATATTTTTAGTAATTTTAATATATAATGTAAAAAAAAAAAAAGCAGCAAAGTACTTTTTTTATTATTTTTTTTTTTATTTTTTCATTTTTTTTAATTATATATAAAAATTGCTAAAATAATCCTAATGTGATCACATGCTTAGTGTATGTTTAATTTTTTTTTGTTATTTTGGATACTTAAACTAAAAAAATACTAAAATAAAACAAAATGACATAGTTTTAGAAATAAGGTAAAATAAAAAAAAGTTTTAAATACTAAGTCAACGTAAAATTAATAGTTTTGATAGTAAATTGAAAAAAAAAAAATTAATACTAAATTAATATAAAATTAATAATTTTATTACTAAATAAAATATTTCTCCTATAATTATAATAATAATAATAACTTATGTCATATAATTATTATAATTATTAGCTATACAAATTTGAGTAAAAAATTGTGTGAGCTTAGTACTCCTGTAACTATAATGTGCTTCTATAAACGTTTGGTAAACTTGTGGACTACATTATTTTTTTCTTGTCCCCAAAATTTATCGGGATAGTTGAAAATGCACTCAAGTAGTCAATCTTAGAGAAAGTAATTTGTGTTATAGTGCGATTGATCGAATCGAACTTGAATCGAACACGAATCGAATTAATTTGGTTTTGTTTTAGCCTAACTCAAATAACCTAAAAAAAATTAAGTTGGGTTAGGGCCTGTCCATTAGCCATAACTTAAATTAAATTTTAAATAAAAAAATTAAAAAAGAAAAGAAAATATTATATTAAAATTAAAATAATCTTTATCTCTTTTAATACTTCTCTTTTATAATATATTAGTTATTTTTCTTTCTTTTTCTTTTAAAAAATAAGCTAATAATGAATAAATAGTTATAATTTATTTATTTTGTCACAATATTAAGCTACATGCTTTGATATTAATGCATTTAGCATTTAAGTCTACGTAACTCTTTAAAAAAAATAATATTTATATTTAATTTCAATTAGTATTATGAAGTTTCTATTTTTAAATTGATTACGTATTAATTTTTGCAGTAAAAATTTTAAATCTTTTATCAACCTGTGCTATACTATTCTCTTTTTCACTTGTTTATTGTCTTAAAAATTATGTATTATATAATAATCAAAGTTCTATTCTTGTGTGTATGAAAAAAAATTATATTTTCGTGTAATATTTTAATTTACTTTAACTCTTCATTTTTTAGTAAATATCTCTATTTGTGTCATACTCATCTTTATTTATTTTGTTTAATAGCTATAATAAATTTTATTTGAATTTGAGAGCTTTTTATTCTAAATGTGAGTTTTTATAAATACATAACAACTTCCAACTTTTGTATAGTTGGGTTTAATGCATTTACGCCTTACCTAATTAATTTAGAAATTAACTTTTAGTTTTAATAATTATTTTTTTCTTTATATATATATATATATATATATATGTATATATATATATTGTTTTATATAATGCTGCTTGAGCTTTAATCATTAAATATATTTTCTTAATTAAAAAAAAATCATATTAACTAAATATATATATATATATATATAATTAATAATTTGGACTAGTTTAGGCTAATTTGAGTCAGCTCGTTTATATTTGATTTGAGTTCGGGCTTATCTTTGCTAGTTCGAATTAAATTTGAATTGAGTTAGGATTGAACCAATTTAGGCTGGGCTAGTTTGGGCCAGCTTAAACTATCCCAGCCCGCACGAATTGACACCCCTAATTCAATCATGAAAAATACGTACGAACATATTGTTTTGGGTTAAAAATGTGCCATTTTTTGTGCGAATGATGTACACCTCATAAATTGTGATATTCAGCATAACAAGTTGGTACCACGTACCTAAGAACGCAAGTTCGAGACTTGAAACTTATATTCTAATGTTGAGCTTGAATTCGACCTTAAGCACGCCATGTGGTTGGCATAAAAACTATTTTGAATATTCGTTAAAAATAATCATACAAATCACATGACCCAACTTTTGGTCTTTGGGAATCTCTTATAGTTCTGATGGTAAAACTCTCAATTTCTTACCAAGAACCTGTGAGTGTATTTTCTCTTTATTAATAAAAAAGAATGTGACTTTAGAGCCCATTTTTAAAAATTAAAAAAAAAAAAAAGTTGGTACCACATATCTAAAAACCCTGTTGACCAATGCACAATAAATCAAAATCTACAACACTATTTTACATTAAATAGTCCAAAATTCTATGCATAAACACTATGGAAGGCCAAAAATGACCAATTTCTTTTGATACATCTGCTATGAGAGCTCTGCTGTAATCTTTATCAACGGCCAACGACTTGTGTAATCAGCTCATCATCAACTACTGAACAACATCCTTCATGTGGCTGGAATGATCTGCTTTCTAAATGTTCATAAACTTTAACAGAATAAGCTGGCTTTTTGGGATTACATAACTCTATTGTATCATTTCTAATCATTGAATAAATTTCCAACATGGAGGGTCTGTCCTTTGGATCTTCTTGAACACATAACAAACCAAGTTGCAAGCATCTAATTAGCTTACAAGACAACACAGAGTCGTCCATTGTTTTATCAACAAATTCTATTCCTTTGTTTTTTGTCCATAACATATAGGCCTGCCATATAAATATGGTATAGTATAACATTACTCGTAACGTCACCAATATAATAAGAAGAAAAGAAAAGATTTAAAGTACAAAATATCACATATATATTATATATATACGAATTTGTTTTGAAATAGTTTGTTATATATATATATATATATAGTTTAAGTACAATATAATCATAAATGAATGTATACTACGTATAATTGATATATGCTATTTTGGATCAACTTTGATAATTTGAAGCACAAAATAGAAATATATATTGTACATAATCGAATTAGCTCCAAAATATCATGTTAATTTGCATATATATACATATCTAGTTTATATACGATAGATTTGTACATAAATGAATACATTATATGTCATGTGTATACGCTGTGTACAACCAATGTACTATTTTAGAGCTAATTTGATTATGCACGACTTATTATTTAAGGTCCAAACTGTAAAAAAAAATATAATAATAATAATAATAATAATAAAAACTTACGTATTCCAAAAGGCTCAAATTTTCATCATTCCCGTAATAACATGTAGTCCTCTTGCCACTTATGATTTGTAAAAGTAGAACACCAAAGCTATAAACATCATACTTCATTGAGTATACACCTTTTCTTACGTATTCGGGAGGAACAAAGCCACTGCAAATGTATATAAGAATGAATAATGTCACACATTGGAAAACAAGTAAAAGCTAGAAATTAATGTTTGTATTTAGAGGCATCATTTACTTACTATGTCCCACAAATTCGATCTGTGTTGGCTTCAAGTTCATCTTTTCTAAAAAGTTTAGCCATTCCAAAATCTGATATTTTAGGATTCATGTCATTGTCTAGCAAAATATTGCTAGATTTTAAATCTCGATGAATTATTGTGAAATTTGAGTACTCTTGGAGGTAAAGAAGACCTTGAATAATCCCATCAATGATGTTAACTAGCTTTATCCAATTTAAGCAATTTCGTTTCATTGGATCTGCATGACATTCAAATCAACTAAATACTAAGTTCAAACTAGTAAAAAATTCAAAATCATTAGTTTTGGCTACATCGGCATGAATAAAAATAAGGCTAAACAACACCTATAGTCATTTAAATGTTATCAATTCTATACTTTGGTCCTCTAACTCTAACCTTCACAAATTTCTCTAAGAGTTAAATTTGAAAAGTTAAGGGCTCAACTAAATTATTAAAAAAAAAAATTAATTTTAACATAATTATATTTAATTGTTATAGTGAAACTACTTCAACATGATTACTTCATTTGGAAAAAATTTGTGATATCTGAAAAGTTAAGGACAAAGGTTAGGAGAACAAAGTAGAATTGATAAAAGTCAATATACCATAAGTGTTGTTCAATAAAAAAAAAAAAAAAGAAGATAAAAATTTAACATCAAGCATTAATTAATGGATGCCGACCGAAAATGTACTGATCTAAGCTTTTATTCGGCATGTATTGGTAGATCAACATCTTCTCTTCTTTGTTGGAGCAAAATCCAAGTACTCTAACTAGATTGACATGTTGTAATCTTGCAGTAAGTGAGACCTCATTCTTGAACTCCTCAACTCCTTGAGTTGATGCTTGTGAAAGTCTCTTTACTGCTATTTCTTGTCCATCGGACAACTTACCCTAACATCAAAATTAAAACCTAATAGTTAGCAATATTGTTTGATCATGAAATCCTATTGCTTTGAGAAAGTCAGCTCATGCCCTAAATAGATTATTTGTTTTTTAATTTTGTTGAAAAATACTGGGATGTGTACATTACAAACATATATAATGCATATGACTCTTGCACAATAATAGCATACATGTTGTACATTATCAAAATCAGCAATTTTGGGTCTTTTAATTTTACTTAAATTCCAAAATCATGCTATAGCCCAAACTCAAAGTGAATTATTCAGTTCTTAAAACGCTTTTTCTAACATAACTGTGTAATGAAAATTCATGAGATGCTTGAAAATCAATGTGGGTGATCAAGTATCGAAGGTTGGACTACAAGCATTGCATGGTATCAAATATAAAGAAATAAGAGAAAGAAAACAGGACTACAGAGCTTGTAGGATCGATCATACTCATGGATGGATTGATCCTCATAAATGAATCGATCCCACTCTGAGTGATATCCGATCCCACCTAAGTAACTTTTGCTAGAAAGTTGGTGCCCAAATAATATGATGGATTGATCCCCCTAGAGACTAATGAATCCTCCCCTTATGGACAGTTTCTATTTTTTGCAAAAAATATTTCTAAAGGCATAGACTTTATACTAGAAAGCTTGGAATAATTTAAGTATTATTGTAATTGTATAAATGTGCTATATAAACATCCTTAAGAGCTCTTAAGTTTTATAAGAGAATGTGTGCTTAAAATTGCAAGAGAGAAAAACTAGAAAGAAAGAAAGAAAGGGTTTTCATCATTGTTGGTGAGAAAGCTTCTTAAGATGTCTCCTTGTGTGTTTTTCTTATTATAGAGTGTTTCTCTTTAAGATTATTCTCCATTGTATTGTTAATCTCCAAAGTGAAGCCAATAGACTCATCTCCATTAAGGGAGTGAAGAAGTAGAGTAGACTCACTACATTCGTTGGATTGAACTACTATAAATTTATGTGTTTTTTTTTTTTGCTATTATTTATATTTTCATTGCTTTTGATATAATTTTAGAGCTTGTTGTGATTGTTGTTGGATTAGAATTTTCATTAGGTATTTTACTTAAAAATTTCTATTATATATGGTGGTGTTCAATAATTACAATACTTAAAAAATTCATTTTATTATAACAATAACTTAAACATATTTTCATATCTAACATAACTTAATCAGTGAAATATACCTTGTATACCGGACCAAAACCACCTTCTCCAAGTTTGTTTTCACTTGAAAAATTATTAGTAGCTTTTTTGACTTGACAAAAGCTGAATGCTTTTAGATTAGAGCCCTCATTATCTAAAGATCCAGTTGGTGGACTTGTATTTTTGGACAACCATTGACTCAAATTATCAGTGTTGGTCATTCCTGTAACGATCAAGAAAAAGAAAACAGAGGATGAAAATGTTAAAATCGAACATATAGAAATAAACAACAAATATATAATAGAAGTTACCATTTGCTCTCTTGTGTTGTAAGTAACTGACTATGAAAGCTAGTAGAACAATGATTAAAGCAATTGGAAGCATGATTATCAACAACAATTTCCTTTTGTTTCCTCCACTCTCTTCGTCATCATGAGCTGTCCATATAATATAAATTCCAGCTTGAGTTGAAAGAAAGAGAGTCCAAATGAATTTATAAATGCCAGCTTGAGATGTAACCATAGCACATATTATGTGAGTCACATGGACACCTTCATCTTCCACACTCTTCAACAAAAGTCAACTTAATGAAATATCAACATAAACGAATATTCCAGTCTCATAGCTTTCAACAAGAGCGCTTTAATTTCATAATTACACTTTAATAGTCTCAATAAAAGTGCACATAAGCCTAGTAGCTATGGGTTTTTAGGAATAATGTGCATTTTTTTCATCAAAATTATGGGATTAAAGTACTTCAATTGAAAATAATGAAATTGAAGTGCTCATTTTGTAAAATTAACAGGATCTCATGTCACCCAATGATTATACACTTTGCTTAAAAGGGTCATTTCATATAATCTATCAAAGTGAGATGTGTATTTCATTGGATTGCTTATACTTTTGACATCAAATATTGTTTGTGCTATTTTGTACCTGCACGAGAAAGCACCCAATTATCGTCATTGATGACCTGAAACACGTTATAACCAGCAAGTTTTTTCTTCTTGGCATATGCAATCTTAGCTTTTATTGCTTCCACATCATCAAAACCAATCCAAGTTGATCCCATGAAGCAATAATTCACAACATAACTATCATTATACACTATATTAGCTCCATAACTTCGAGTAAACCACTTGATATACTTATAGCTCATAGAACCATCCTTTGTTACAGCTAAGCCAACTGAGTCTGCACCAATTGAATTCCATTTAGGATTAACCAGTGTCCAAGCATATCCATGATAAGGTAAGCCTAAAACAAGTTTATTAGCTGGAAATCCTTTTCTTAACCACTCTCTAATTCCATAATCAGTATTAATTACACTATTCGCAGGGTCATACAAAGCAGCGTGTGCAGCAGTAGAATTTTCCTTTGAAGGCAAATGATAGTCATATGCCACAACATGTGCCCAATCCAAATTCCTGTGTAAAGCTTCAATTGGGTAACTCACATTTTCAAAATAAGGCACATAATGAAGTGCCATTGTCAATATCAATTTGGACGTGTTCGAGTTTCGTGACTCCAAATTTACAGAAGCTCTCCACTCATCTAAGAAAATTCTCATGTTGATCATATCCGAAACATATTTTGGCCAAAGCCAACACAAGTCAATTCCTTGAAAACCATAACGCCTAGCAGTTTTGATTGAAGAGTCTATGAAGGACTTTCTAGTAGAAGATCTTTTGAGCATTGAAGACAAGCTTGGAGAGTTAACTTTATGACCCAAAATAGCCTGAACAGTTGGAGCTTCTCCATTCCAAACGGACAAGAGTGTTGTTACTGATGGGTTTTTGCGTTTGACAATTTTTGTGAAGCTAGTAAAGTAATATTCTTGAGAAAAAGGGATAAATAATTCATATGAAGAAGAGTTGAGATTAGCAAAACCACAAATTAGATGATTAAATAAAGCAGAGTTGATTTCTGGTATAGGGGACTCACTACCAGCATACCAATAACCAGCTTGAATCCATCTTTGTGCATCAGTAAAATTGTACGGCTGAAATATAGAGAACAAGATCAGAATTATGTTGAAATAATTATTTGATTCCATACAAAGGGAAGTAGTTAGCATAAGGCTTGTTGATTTTTGTGGTAAATGTGTTGTGTGGCTTTTGAAATCAAGCCTCACACAAATTCTCTTTCTATAAAATCAGGACCACCCTCAGTGGAACAGAGCCAAAATATCAGCAACAGGTTCTGGCCATCGATTGGATGTAGTGCTTCAAAAGTCTTCCCCTTCAATAAACAAATCCATCACTTCATCAATAGTCACAGATACAGTTGACGAGGAAGAAAGAAAAAATATATGTGGAAGAAATATAGAACTTGAGTAACAAAAGCAAATTTGTCCATCACTTCATCAATAGTCACAGATACAGTTACCAAAAAACCACAGATTTTTCTTTTGAAAGTTAAAAAAATATATCTTAAAATTTATAAAAATAAAAATAACACACACCTTAATAATATTAAAAAAATTAAAATTAATTAGTTTTAAAATTAAATGAGTCAAAAATAATCATAATTTAACTTAATTGGTGTCTAATTTGATAGTATTTAAATTAAATGATGAATTGTCTGCTGTCGTTCATAAACATCTTGGCGAGCTATTGTCAAACAAAAATATTTTTATTATAATTTAATACATAAATTATTTTACATGTAATAATTTAATTAATTTTATTATTAATTTATTTTATAATTATTTTATATTTTAATTTTACATATAATTAATATTATACAATAACTTAAAATATATATATATATATATATATATATATATATATATATATATATATATATATATATGTCAAGTAGAAAGACAAATTTATAAACCTCATGGTTGGCCACTTCTCGATTAAAATGAAAATAATACCAATGTCTGCTGTTTGGGTAAGCTGGCTTTCTAGAAATTATTTTATATATCGGAAATTAAGTATATTTTAAAAAAAATAGATTCAAAATTTTTAATTTCTATTGTTTAAAGTTTAATTTTTTTTTCTCTTATATTTAATTTTTAATTTATATTTATCTGTTTTTTTTTTTTTAGTCACAACTTCTATAGTAATGATATGGTATTGAAAAAATTCTCGGCTTTCTGGAGTGAAAGACACGGGAAAGTTCGCGTCTAATTGGGGAAAAGCTAATGATACGTAGTTAAAGAGGGATACGCATGTTTCTTTACTTAAAATTTGTCATTAAATTATTTTTTTTTTTATTAGTTAGACACAATTTTAGAGTTTTATCTATATTCTTCTACTTTGCTGACACGTCTCGTCTTATCTTTTTTATTTTATTATTTATTATATTTCATTATTTAACGGGCGGAAGAGAAGTAGATGCTGCCAATTCACGTTTTCTTTGAAGCCTTTTTCATTTTTCTTAGATCGAAAATATTTAAAAAAATTATCAAAAATAATAATCTTAAAATTTTAAATAATAAAATTAATATTTTAATATTAAATCGATCTAAATTATAATAATTTAATTTAAACGATGTCTAATTAAACGTAAGTTACAAAAAATAATATAAAAATTATTTTTAATTGTAAAAATAAATAATTTTAACAAGTACTATTTTCATTATTATAAATTTTAAATAATATTATTTACATTTTTTTAAAAATATTTTACTATTTATTCTGACACTTTTTAAAATATTTTGAGAAATTATAAAATCACATTTTTAAAACTTATAATAACAAAAATAACACTTTAATAATATTAAACGATATTCAATTGAATTTAAATTACCACAATAACATTGAACATATAACATTAAACATTAAACATTAAATTGCTCTAAATTATCATAATTTAACTTGAATGAATTGTGTTCAATTAGACGGGCTTTAAAAAAATGATGTAAAATAATTTTTTAATTATAAAAAATATGATTTGAATGAGTACTATTTTTTTTATTATAAGTTTTAAGGATTGTTATTTATGTTATTTTTTCAAATATTTTACTATTTACACAGACACTCTTTAAAATATTTTGAGAAATTATAAAAAATCACACCCTTAAAATTTATAATAAAAAAAATAACCCTCTAATAATATTAAACGGTATCTAATTAGATCTAAATTATGATAATTTAACTTGAATAATATTCAATTGAACGACGTTTAAAAAAATGATTTAACGGTCTTTTTTTTAATAGTAAAAATGTATAATTTAATTATAGAGGTTGTTATTTTCATTGTTACAAGTTATAAAAATGTGCTATTTTTTTATTTTTTTTCAATTTTTTTTTTCTATTTACACTGTTTTAATATTTATCTTATATAAAAATATTTTTTATTATAATTTAATAAATATTTGTTTTATATAATATAATTTAATTATTCTTTTTAAGTGAATAATTTTATAATTATTTTATTACCCTATATAATTAATTTTAAATTTAATTATTAATTAATATATTATTTAATACAACTTGCTACTATAATATTCCTTTTTTAGATAAAAGACAGTATATATGTTAGATTAATCTCTTTACTTTTCAATGCAAACCTCTTTATAATTTTTTTTAAAATATGATAGAACATTACTTTTCTTTGGAGGACTTGTTTTTTTTTTTATTATTTAAATAATTTTTGTGGTCCGTTTCCTTAAAAAATTTATTTTGCAAATAAAATATTGTTGGGATCAACTCATATATTTCTATTATTAAAAATATTTGATCTATCATTTTACATTACATATCATTCAAATTAAAGTATAATTATTTAAATTATTTCATGTTGAATACTGTTCAATTAAATGCTATTTTTATTGTTATAAAATTTAAAAATATTATTTTATATAATTTGCCAATATTATTTTGTGCATCTGCAGCTAAGAAAATCATTAATGTCATTATATTAAGCTTATATTAAAACTTTCGTATTTTTCTTCACGGACTTTTTGTTATATATAAAAGTATTATACTCATATTTATATATTTTTATTTTAATTATATGCATTTTTATGTCAATTTTTTTGATGTAATAAAACGAATTATACTTGTTAATAAGAATATATAATCCTCGTTCTGTATTTTTTGATGTAATAATAAAATGTTTTATTATCTTAATAATTATGTAAAATGCTAAAATAATGTAGAATGAAAATGATATTTTGACCACCTATCTCTTACATTTTACTTCTTTTATCTTATACTTATGCGCCTATACTTAATGAAGAAAAAAAAAAAACATGATAGAACATTAATTAATTGAAAAAAATAAAATGAATAAAAAAGAAAATATAAGGTAATTAAACTTGAGAAAATAAGTGCAGAGAAGAAAACAAACAGAAAATAGAGATAAAGCCTTCCGAACATTCATAAGAAAACTCATATTCATTTGCTATATGTTTCTGATTATATTACATATATTTATATAAAAAATTTCCTCAAAAGATAATCATAACAAACTTGTTATTCTCTCCACTATGTCACGGCTATAACTTTACTTTTTCTAATCATCATTCCCACGCTGTTTTGCACAGCTCACTGCAGGGTTTGTTAGCATTTGATTCTCTACAAATGAGGATTGTAATCCAGTGTTGTTTGTGCACACTATAGCAGCACAAATCTTGTTGATTTGGTTAGCCATATCATCATTATTGTCATCACAACTTATACTTGTCACATCAACATCTTGTATACCCTTTATATCCCTTCTCAAACTCAATGGCATGATGATGACATTGAGTTTGTTTTGAAGATGATTAAATTAAACAATAGATAAGGGTTTGGCAAAGATATCTACAGGTTGTTCAGGTGAAGGTACATGCAGAACCAAAAGCTTAGAAGCTAAAATTTTATCTCTTATAAAATGTAGGTCCAATTTAACATGCTTGGTACGTGCATGACAAACTGGATTGGCTGATAGAGCAACAGTGTTTAAGTTGTCACACTAAATGGCTGGGCATTATGGCAAGGGAATATGAAGTTCTCTTAATAATGATTCAAGCCATATGAGTTCTACAACAATATTAGCTAAGATTCTATACTCAGCCTCAATATTGGATCTTAAAATATTTTGTTGCTTTTTACTACCCCCAATAGATAGGATTAGCTCCCCAAATACACAAGAATACATGATGTTGATTTGCGGTCATTAGGGCAAGATGCCCAGTCTGCATCTGCAAAGCCTTGGAGAGATAATTTTGTTGAAGCTTTAAGAACTAAACCATGGCACAGTGTACCTTTTAGGTACCTAAGGATGTGTTTTATAGCATGCCAATGGGAAAGTAGGGGTTTTGCCATATACTGGCATACTTTGTTCATAACATAGGAAAGATCAGGTTTAGAGATAGTGAGCTACTAAAGGGCTCCAACTACACTTTGATATTGTGTAGGATGGGGATATAAGTCACCTTCAAAGGATGAAAGTTTAGGATCCCATTGGTGTTGCTATAGGATTGCAGTTACTCATATCGACTTTAGCAAGTAGTTCTCTGTCATTTTTGTTTGTGTGAGTAACAAACTACCATCAGGAAGGGAATTGACCACAATGCCCAAAAAATATGTAAGAAGTCTCATGTATTTGAGAGCAAAATGAGAGTGCATAATAGATACTAAAGCTTGAATATTATGTTCACAATCACCAATTAAAATGATGTCGTCCACATAAACAAAGAGATAAACTGTTGAAGTAGGTCTAACCTTGTATAAGAGAAATTGATCAGCTTTAGACTGTTGAAACAGTAATGAATAAAGTGTTTTTGTTAAGACGTCAAACCAAGCTCTCAGAGCTTCTTTTAAACCATAAATGGCTTTATTCAAGTGACATATATAGTGTGGATAATATGAATCTTCAAAGCCTTGTGGTTGTCTCATGAATACTTCTTCATGGAGTTGACCATTGAGAAATGCATTGTTGATATCCAACTAATGCAATTTCCAGCCTTTTGCAAGAGCCAATGTGAGAATAACTCGTATAGTGACTTGTTTAACAACAGAGCTAAAAGTTTCAAAAAAATCAAACCCTCGTATTTGGTTATAACCCTTAGCCACAAGTCTTGATTTTCTTTTATCAAGAATATTATCGAAAAGTCTTTTGACCTTGAATATCCACTTACTACCAATGATCTTCTTATAAGGAAGAGGTGGAAATAATGTCCAAGTGTTGTTGTGCACCAAAGCATCATTCTCTTGTTGCATGGATTGTTTGCAAAGATCATTTGAAAGAGCTTGTTTGACTGACTAAGGTTCAATCATAGTAAGTTTAGTTTCAGCATAAAAAAAATTTAGGCTTAAAAAATACCCATTTTGGACCATGTAGTCATAGGATGAATATTAGAAACAAGTAGGGATAGAGATGGTGGATTTGAAGTTATGGACAAGTCATTGATAGGTAACGAAGTACAAGAAGAACATTGAGTGAATGATGAAGAATTTGATAAACTAGACATAGGAGAAGAATCTGTGTAATGAGGAAATGTAGATGAAATGGATCGAATTGGAACTTGAAATGAACCAATAGGAATAGTAGAGATGTGTTGAGAGGTAATGGTTGGTAGAACTGTCCTCATAGGCTTAGAAGATAAAGAAGAAGGAGAAGGAGAAGCAGTTTTGGAAGGATAGGGAAATTGATGCTCATCAAAAATGACATTTTTATTGATGTATAATCTACAATTAGAGGAGAGACATTTATAACTCTTATGTTTAGGACTATATCCGAAGCTTGTGATCATTGTAAGGTCTTAAACATGGAAAGCATAAGCACCAAAATACTTTGAAACATGTGTAATATGGTTTATGAGAAAACAATAACTCAAATGGGGAAATATTATGTAAAAGAGGAATAGGAAGTCGATTAATGAGATAAGTGCTTGAAAAACAAGCTTCATCCCAAAATTCAAAGGGTAAAGAAGCATGATAGAGCATGGCCATGGCCAATTTAACAAAGTGCTTGTGCTTTCTTTCAACCAAGCCATTTTGCTTATGAGAGTAAGGACAAGAAACATGATGAGTGATACCAGCATTTGACAGAATTGAGTTTAACCCTTGATACCCACCCCCCCCACATCAATTTGAAGGGTTTTAATTTTGCATGACAATAATAATTATGCTTCATTTTTAAACCGAAGAAAAGCATTATAAACATCACTCTTTTTTTTTTTTTTTTAAGAAATAAATCCATGTAAACCTTAAAAATTCATTTGTGAAATGAACATAGTATTGATAAGAGTATGTCATTGAGCCTTTTTTTTTTTTTTTTTTTTTTGCATAATCTCACATTTCTTAAATAGATCATCTTTGTCTTGGATGTAAGTGGACTGCTTAGTATCAAAATGAACTTTGAGAGCATTCAATTCCTTTTCTTTATCCTCAAGGCTGTTTAAAGCCTTCTTTCAAGCTTTCTTGGTCTTAGTGTGCTTCCTAGGCAGTTCATTGTAAGTATCCAGGAGCTCATCATGCTCATCCTCATTGAGTAATTTAGAAGATTGAGAGGTCGTTGTGAGAGGATCATTTTTAGTCTTCTTAAAGGCTATAAAATTACTTTCATCCTCTTCTGAACTACGACTACTATCTAAAATAGTAACCTCTACTATTATGGCCTTCTTGCTAGATTCTTGTCCCTTTAACCGACACTAAGCAGTAATGTATCAGAGTTTGCCACACTCGTAACACCTCACCTGTCTAATATGACCCCTAGACTTAAGTTTATTTTCATCTTCCTCAGATTCAAATCTGACTATGGAATCTCTTTGATTAGAGCTTTCTCATTTAGATTTACTAGGAGCGTTCCTTCTTAAATTACTTTGCTAACAAAGTAAATTCTTCTTAATCCAAGCTAGATGAGTCATCACTATCAATAGTGACTTTACTTTTTCTTTTATAAGTCTTGGTGGTCTTTAGAGCAAGACTATTCCCTTGATCACTAGAAGAAATTCTTTTAGGAAAGAGATGGTGAATTTCAAAAGCTTGGAGATCACCAATGATCTCATTGACTTTAAAGGGTTCTCTTTTGAATATTGTCTCTATAGCAATAATATTTTCTCAAAAACGTTAAGGCAAGCTACAAAGAATCTTCTTAGCTTGAAGTTCTTCATCAATAGGACGACCCAAGTTGTAGGAAGTATCGATAATGTCAGAAAAGCGGCCGTAAAAGTTATCAAACGTCTCATCTTCCTCTATCTGAAGAAGTTCATAATCTCTCTTCGGTTTATAAGCTTGGATTTCTTAACAACAGAGGTGCCCTCATACGTTATTTCCAGAATATCCCAAGCTTCCTTTGAAGAAGTATAAGCAGAAATTCTTCGTGCTCTTCAGGGGTGACATCTCGGCTAAGTGCGTATAGTCCTTTACTGTTCTAGTAGCACTTATGGCTTCTTCTTTAGTCCATTCAATCATAGGCTTGGAAACAACCATTCCATCTTTAAGATTTTTTATAGGAGGTGTCAGCCATTCTTGATCTGATACCATACACGGTCTCTCAATGACAAGAAGAAAACCCGCATATGAGACTTCTCATAGGCATAATTATGCCCAGTTATAAGTGAAAGTCTACCTACGTTTCCTCCTTCATACGGACATTGAAGGACTTGCCCCTTTCTTATAAGTAGCAAAAAGCAAATAACAATTAACAAGAAATTGTAAAATAAATAAATAAGGCAGATATCAGACAATAAAGATCAAAGCAATAAATACGTTCCAATATTTGTATATACTATATATGTTGTCACATATATTGTGTATAATTAGATTGTATTAACTCGTGCAACAGAACAAGCAAACATAATGATAAAACGTGATAAATTCATTTAGGCTCCAATCCTAAGTGATAATCTTAAGGTAATCACTTAACAGCTAAATTCACTAAAGATAATAAATAGTTAATACAAACTCGATAAGGTAAAATTTTGAAAACCTCTATTAGTTAGGGACCACCTGTCCTAACTACCTAGGTTGTTATTACCAGCTGTTTCCACAGCTACTTCAATCCTAATTGAATTCAGCTCACCTCTAGAGCCACACCTCTGCGCAGTAAGATGCTAATACTTTTAATTAGTATGTGTGTACAAAAATAAATGCAGTTTACCCAAAATATGATTTTAGATAAAATACCTCGTATCAACAATACAGATATACATTTAACGTATGTTGATACGAATACTCCACCTCGTAATAACAATACAGAAAAATACTCGATGTATTGTTATTACAATAATTTGGTTTGATAAATTATTTTTAACAAACTCCACCACCACCACTTATCTTAACACAGAAACAACACTCGATGTATTGAAAAATACAAAATCTCCTTTTGAAGTTAATTCACAAAAATCTCCAAGTGAATAACCACCTCTAAATCACTAATACAGAACAGCACTAAACGTATTAGTGATATAGAAAAAAATATTTTTGATAAAAATATTTTACGTAAAATACGTTTTATGCAACACTACAAATCAGCTTAAAGAGTATGAGAAAGGGGAATTAAATAAGTGTAAAAATTGTATTAATTAAGAGAGATGATGGGGTATTTATAACTAATTTTTTAACTTCTAGGATCCTTGTTGACCCTTGGCCTTGTACCCCTACGAGGCTTCACTAACCACCTCAATGAACCCCCTGCGAGATGTCAACAAGGTCCAACAAGTCACAATTTCACCCTATACACCTTCATGGATTCTTTGCCAACCTCCTCTACGAGACCCCGGCAAGGAATCAAAATAAGTTTTTTTAAGGCAAAACTTCACCAAATAAAATTCCATAAATACCCACCAACTCAAGAAAATACATGAAAGTAAAAACATATTTTAACATGCAATTTATATACTTCCAACTACCCTGTGGTGTGTGTATCATAGAAACGTACATTAGTATTAAGTACTACGTGAGTGTGTGCGATACTGATCACAAGTAAAACACCATACATAGAGGTAGATAAAATATTAAGTAAAATGAACATATTCTGTGTTTTACAAACGAGAATGCCAACAAGGACACAAATGGACGTATAGAACTTACAGTTTCAAAGATTGCCTACTTGCTAAAGGCTTCACACAAATTTATGGTATTGACTATTATGAGACATTTTTTCTAGTTCCTTGGTGGAATTCTGTTCAAATTTTCATATTGATATTAAAAATGCATTTCTTTATGGTCATATGCAAGAAGAGGTTTAAATGGAGCAACCACATGGGTTTGTTATTGAGGGGAAAACTAGTCTAGTTTGTCACTTGAAAAAGGTTATTTATGGACTAAAACAATCTCTCCATGCATGGTTTGATAAATTGAGCAATGTACTTATTTCTTTTGGATTCTATAGATGTCACTCTGATCATTCAGTATTTGTAAGAAAAACAAAAGTGGGGCTTGTAGCAGAAGTAAAAGACAAGTTGAAAGAAACCTTTCAAACAAAAGACTTAGACTAATTACATTACTTCTTCAATATTGAAGTTGCTCATAGTAAGAAAGGTATTGTGTTTTCGCAAAGAAAATATGTACAAAATCTGTTGACATAAACTAGTATGTTAGAATCTAAGCTTTCAAACATCCCTACAGATCCAAACTCTCAATTCAATGATACAAATAGTAATGACTTCGATGATAATAGGAGATACAGGAGCCTAGTGGGAAAATTGATATATCTCATTGTTACTAAGCTTGATATAACCTTTGTTGTAGGGGTTGTAAGTCAGATTATGAAATAGCCTAAGCAAATACATTGGGAATGAGTTTGTCGTATTCTGAGATATCTGAAAGGGATTATTGACATGAGTGTTCTTTACAAGAAAGGTCAAAATCTTGACATTATTACCTACTCTAATGCAAACTGGGCAAGTTCTCGCTCTAATTGAAGATCTACTACTGGATATTACATGTTTGTTGGAGAGAATCTTGTGACATGGAGGAATAAAAAAACAAATGTGGTTGCTTGCTCGAGTGCAAAAGCTGAATATTAGGCCATGGCTTATACTATTGGTGAATTGTTATGGATTAGAAGTCTCATGAACGAATTGGGTATTGGAGTGAAGAATCCTATGATCATACATTTTGATAATCAAATTGCAATTCACATTTCTAGAAATCTTATGTTTTATGAGCGAACTAAGCATATAGAAGTAGACTATCATTTCATAATAGAAGCAATAATGCGGAGAGATGTGTGTACTCTATATATTAATCAGATGAGCAATTAGGAGATATATTCACTAAAGTTGTTACTAAAAATCTATTTATGTCTTTTCGTTCCAAGCTAGGCATCATGAATATATATGCTTTAGCGTGCGAGAGAGTGTTAAAATAAGGGCATTTTAGTAATATGCCTATATCATATTCAGTATATAAATATATTGTAGCTCTGCTTTTCAGAAATAATGAAAAATATATTATTTTATTCCAAATATCACATTTAAATATAATATCATTTCATTTTATTTAGATTGTAGTCCTAATGAGCTTAACTTTAAATAATTATTATATTTTTTTTATTGAACTGACAATATAAATAATTATGTATTATATTTTTTATTTTTTTTGTATTGTACTCAACTTATTTAGCAAATTAGGGACAATGAGATATATAAATTACTACTATCTTATTACTATCTCATGTCATTAAATATTATGTTATAAGATAAAATAAGATAAATTTTAAAAATTAATTAATTTTATCATGAATATTATTAATTCTTGATCTTAATTTATACCTTTCAAATTAAACGGAAGATTTTGAAATTTGACAAATAGTTGAGCTTTTCTTATGTTTAAGATATCTGTTTGTTTTTTCTATACTTGATTGTACTTCTTTTTAAATTTCAATTTCTTTTTTTAATTACATTCAATGCATTGAGATGAATTTAAAATTTTTAGTAAAAAATAATATATAATTTTTAGATTAAAAATATATAAATTAGATTTAATAAATAAAAATAAAAACAAGTACACAAATCCGTTTTCATAATATATAAGTTAAAATGAATGGAAAGACAAAATGGATGGGGATTGATAATAGGAACATTATCGGTTCATTTGACGTTTTCTTAATAAAAAAAAAAAAAAAAAGAGGTTAGTCACATATTTATATTTATTTTTATGAACATATCTTTTATATTATATTATGTATTTAAATTATTTTAAAATTAAAAAATATTTTAATTTTCTTGATGTGACATAAAATAAATACAAAAATAAGTGTAAAATTGAATATATCATAACATATATCTTATTTTAATATTTTTTTTCCAAAAATTAAGTCACATTTTATTTTAAAATTAAATAAAGTACAAGTATAATATAATACATCTTAAAAGACTAAAAACATATAGCACATACACAAAAATAAACACGAGAAAATCCTTTTGAGATTATCTATTAGAGTAAAAGTCATTTTTCGTAAAAATATTCAATCGGACTAAACAATTTTGTATGTATTTACTCTGGAATAAAAACAAAAACGCACAAAGCACATACACAAAAAATGCATAATAGTGTACAAAAGTTGGAGTGATTCGAAATTTCGAATTTTGTAATAGTAGCAACCAAATCAACAATTAATTAATAAAGAAGCTACTCGAAATCTTCGTGCAAAATACGAAAAACTAAAATAATAAAAGATAATATAAATTTGATACAACATTACATAAGCAACCTAAAACTTTTCACTGATTAATGATTTTTATTTTAATCATATTTTCCATTTTAAATATCACGTATAGTATGTGCTAAATTAAATTAATTTTAAAATAATATTTAATTATATATAATTTATATATATAATATACATAAATTAAATATATATTTTTAATATATAAATTAAAATATTATTTAAAATAATTTAATTACATATAAATTAATATGGTTTCGTATGATACCAAATTTAAGATATTGGATATGTACCACTCTAAACTAATTTATAAATTCTCGAACGAAGAATTTTTTGAAGAAGTCGTAAAGGACGGCTTTCCGGAGCAATTGAAAACTCTCCAAACAGTAAGTTTTGATTAGTCAATATCAATAAAGCTATTACCTTTTAAAAAAGAAATACTGATCACCACTTCAAATTCAATGATACAGCACCCCAAAAAAAAAAACAAAAGAATATTCAAGCTTTTTTCATCCAAAAAAAAAAGGAATTTTCAACTTTTGAATAATTGTTTTATATTTTAAATCAATATTTTCTATATATTTATGTACCAAAACCACCCAAACCACAACAGACGAAAAAATGGCTGCAGGCCACAACTTTCTGTATTTCCTTTTCATTGTAGCTTCAGTCACTGTAACAACCACTGCATATCCCGAGAAGCCCGCTCCGGTGATAAAAGGTGGCTATTATTCTTCAGGGCTTAGCAAACTTCCACCATCTTCCATAAACACAGCTTTATTCACCCACATCTACTATGCTTTCCTTTTGCCAAACAATGTTACATACAAATTTGAAATATCAAAGTCAACAGCTGTTACACTCTTTAATTTAACCTCCACTCTTCATTACCAAAACCCACCTATGAAAGTTCTCTTCTCCATAGGTGGTGGAGATAGTGATACAAATATGTTTGCTCGCATTGCTTCAACTAGCTCCTCACGTAGTGTTTTCATCAACTCAGCTATTGAAGTTGCTCGTAGGTTCGAATTTGATGGGATGGATCTGGATTGGGAATTCCCTCAAAGCCCAAAAGAGATGTGGAATATGGGCCTATTATTTCAAGAATGGAGACATGCTATTAACATAGAGGCCCAATCAACTGGTCAGCCACCTTTATTGCTCACAGCTGCAGTGTACTTTTCCTCTGACTTCTTCTTGGCACGTGTCAACCGCTCATATCCAATAGATTCTGTGAAGAACAACTTGGATTGGATCAATGTAATGTGTTATGATTATCATGCATCAGCGTGGAGTAATATAACTGGGCCTAATGCAGCATTGTTTGACCCAAATAGTAAGAAAAACTCAATTTATGGGCTTAATTCATGGATCCAAGCCGGTGTGCCAAGGGAAAAGATTGTAATGGGCTTACCGCTTTACGGGCGAACTTGGAAGCTCAAAGATCCAAATAAAAATGGAATTGGGGCTATAGCTGTTAGCCCAGGCCCAGGAAATGGAACGTTGCTTTACTCACAAATAGAGAAGTTAAACAAAGAACAAAAGGCAACTGTAGTGCATGATGCCATGACTGTTTCAGTATATTCCTCTGTGGGTTCATCATGGATTGCTTATGATAACGCTTTCACTATAACTACAAAGATTGGGTTTGCTCAGGCTCTTGAGCTTCGTGGGTATTTCTTTTGGGCCTTAGGTTATGATAAAGAATGGACAATCTCAACACAAGGTAACTTTTTTTCCCTTGTATTTTGTTAATCCAACTTCTCATAATTTTTTTGTTTATTTTTCTATTTTACATAGACACTAACATCTTGTATTAATTACTTGAAATTTTGCAGCTTCAAAGTCGTGGATTCGAGATTAATTTTCATAATAAGAGGTAGGAATTTATTTTACTTTCGTTTGGATCGATGGAATATAGATTTGACTCCCAACAATCTTGCTAAAGGCTAAGGAATAAAGCAGCATACAATTATGGCAAACTATAAGTTAATTTTATGGTTTAACTGCATAACTCTTTCTATACTTAAAGTTTTATTTTTAACATTTATGGCCTTTATATGATGCACATATGTTCTCTTTATAACATGAAATACGTAAGTTTTTATCCCATGAAATTATGTGTATATGTTATATTATTTTGATTTTTTTGTTAGGAATTCAAAGCATATATAAGTTATCAAAAACCGACCTAAAAAAATAATAGGTATAGAGTAAATAAGTAACTTGTTCAAAAATATGTACAAACTATTTTACCATTAGGTAAAAAAAATAATACATACATATAATTTATCACTTACTTTTTAAAATTTGTGCACATCAAAAGAAGAAAGGGTTTGTCTGTTCATTGGAGTTGTTTAGAAAATGCCTAAACTCTAAACCAAAAATTTGAAGCAAATTCAAAATAATGGAAAAGGTTTTCTCTAAACCAAAAATTTGAAGCAAATCCAAAATAATGGAAATTAAAGAAGTTAATTTGAAGGGAAGAATAAAAAAAAAAAGACATAAAAAAAAATAAAAGTAGACAAAAAATAATAATCAAATAATAGTAATAGAATTATTTTTAAAAAATTAATGATAAATGAGAGAAATGATGGAAGGAAAGTGATGATAGAGAAAAAATTAGACATCGACCATTCTATGCATAATTTTAATAATAAAATATAATGTTATTGTTAAAAAAATGATTAAATTGTTCCATTTTTAATAATGTGACTAAAATGTCTAATTGTGAAAATTCTAAGTTGTGGAGCTAATAAGCTTATAAGGGGGTGAATAGCTTATTTGTAACAATTACCACTGATTCTAATTTCTAAACTAATCACAGCGGCCAGACATGTAGTTACGAAATAATTGAAAAAATAAAGAAAAGATGACACACAAATTTTTAGGTAGAAACAACCTAAGTCAACACTACTTAAGAGAAAAACCACCTGTTCACCAGGACCACCTAACCTGTCCACTATGAAAAAATAAATGTTTAAGTACAAGAGGTCTTAGACTACCATTACAATGATAAAGCCACTGTGTATTCTACTTACGAGCCGTCGCTCTTTTCTTCAAAGTCTCTTCAAGATAAGTGAATGGATCTAGACCAATGTTTCGAACAATTCTTCTCAAGCTCTCGAACAAGTTTACGGAACAACCTGAAAGATTAGCAAAAATAACACAAGTGCAATGTGTGTTTTAGATAGACTAATACAATAAACAATCCTATCAATCGCTTCAGTCAGATCAGATGAAAGTATAAGCAAATTAAAAATCTAAAACAAATATGATTTAAGTACAGATATATATTCAATAATTCACGATACATTAAATAGGCTCAAATTTAATGTATTTATTCAAATATAACAGATCAAAGATCAATGGATGAAGCAAGCATGAAATATGATAGATGAAAAATATAGAAAGATGAATCTAAGCTTAGCACATGAATCATAAAATCAGCAAGTGTAATTTAATCAAGAGCATGGACTTCTATTTATAAGCAAACTGTAAGAATTGTGGAATCCTGATAGGAATATGTCACTTGCTGATGTGTCAAAATATAATTGGCAATTGAGAGCTGAATAGGGTTAAAAATTGTTTGTAAAAACCTAATTAAGGACGGCAGGATCGATCCGTCATGGAGGGGGATCGATCCATCCATTAAAAAAGTTACGCCAACGAGACTTTGGATCAATCCAATACATATGGGATCGATCAAACCTTTAAAGGGATCAATCTGTCCAAGGGGGGATCGATCCGTCTCTCCAAACCTCAAAAATAAATTGCGCAGATTGAACACAATCAGTTGAGGATCGAAATGGGATTGATCTAACCATAGGGGGATCGATCCAAATATAGGGGAATTGATCTAACTCAGTAAAACTCACAGTTCAATTTTACGCAGCGAGGGGAGGATTTGTATGGGATCGTATGGAGATCGATGTGTACTAGGATTAATCCGTCTCAAGGGGGATCGATCCGACTATTTAAAAAGGCTCATAGATTAGTCAAACAAAAGCCTAAATGAAATGCACTTAGATATGTATGCAAGTTACCTGAATATTGGCCGTTAAATTGTTGTAACCACTATAAGAGTTATGATATCTCGAAACTTGTTGGGAGGAGTCCTAATAACTAAAATAATACAACATGAAAATTATTTCCGCGAAACTGCCAACACTCGTGAGCCTCACAAACTCCCCCTTTGGCATTTTTGTGGGATAAAACACTCTCTCACTACAAGTTCACTCAAAAGATATATAAATACAATTTAATCTTAATTTCCATAATGGAACTAATCTAGGATGATGTAGCTTGCCCGGTAGACGCCTTTGCTTTGATACTGCTTATCATGAATTATAATGACAAAGAAAAAGCACATGCTTGCCAAGGCAATATATTAAGCGGTTAGCAGTAATAAATCATGTAAAAGTATAATATAGCAATCATGGCATAGGAGATATCATAAGATCGAAAATAAAACATGTGTGAATATCTACTCTCCTTTTTTGTCACAAGAAAGGCCAAAGAAAACCAAAAATAACAAAATAAGAACAAATAAATATAAACATAACATCCAGAATAAGAAAATTTTGAACCGAACAATAAAAATTGCAAAGAAAAACAAGGAAGAGATAAAATAAAATAAAAATAAAATAATGAAGAAAAAACTAAGATGGAGGTGGAGCACCGCGGTGAAAGTTCATGAAATCTCTGATGTCGCTTGAGAACACTTGTAAATCTATGCAAAAGTTCATGAATTCTTCAGAGAGGGTAGTGAGTCGGTGCGTATGGTCCTCACTTCTGTTCGCATTTCATTCTCAAAAGCAATTTGTCTGGAGTTCATTGATTTCATGTTGTTATTTAACATATCCAATTATTCCCCAAGATAGGCAACATCACTGTGTAAAGTACTAGAATCCATAAGTTGAGACCTAGATGGTCCAGCAACGAATTGGTCTTGTGGTAAGGGGATATCCATTGGTTCATCTTCGTGTTCCTCAGTGGGTGGTGGATGAAGACCACGCTTGGCCAAGCTGGCCATAGAAAAGGTATTGGACTTTAAAAGTGAAGATTTATTGATTGGTCCAAGTCCATCAAGCTTGGGTTCATTATGTCCAAATGTGATACCGGCCTCATAAAGAAGTAGTGAGATTAAGCAAGCATAAGGTAATGCAACATTCTTCTGTTGGTGACGAGACCTGGCAATTATCCACTCATAAATGATTTGACCAAAGTTAACGGATCTGTCGGTGCCAATGCAGTACATGAGTTTGGCTATAATAGCACAAAACTCAGCAGTATGTTTCCTTTAGTTGATATTGGCACTGATGAGAAGGTTCAGAGCCCTATAAAAGGGTTTTAGGCTGTACTGACTAAACTTTCCCAGAGTAACAACCCGAGTATTATGAATCCCCATTTCAGCATTATATTCATCATCCGATACTTCGAGTAGATCAAAATCAGGGTTTTGGATAGGATGGATACCTAAAAGATGATTGATGATATCTGCAGTAAACGGTACAAATTGACCCTGAACATACACTTAAATCTGTTCAGGACCTGGGTCACTCATAGTTAAGGATATGTTTGCATAGAATTCCCGAACCAAATTTTGGGAACCTATTTGATCAAGATTAAACGAACGAAGCCATCCCAATTCCATCAATTTCTAGTAATTCCTAGCTCATGAAAATCTTTAGGAATAATTTTGCGTTCAATAAATATTGGACGAGGACAAAAAATTTTATACCTTTGTGCACCGTCAGAATGAAAAAATCGTTCACTGTGAGGTCCGATGGTGGTGAAGGCATTCCTAGAAGTCTGAGTGCGTAGGGGAGCCCTCGAGATCAAATTGTAGGAGAGGGGCAAAACTGTAAATTTTTAGAAAGTTGGGGCAAATCTAAAATTTTTTGAAAATTTTGGATTTTCTTGAATTGGAGGGATGGGTTTTGTAGATCATGTAATGGGTGATGCAGAATGGGTATTTAATGGTGAAAACAACACACAAAAAGTGAGTTTTTAGCGTTTTAAAAGTTTGGCCAAACAATTTTTGGACAATTTATGGTGTAAATCGTGTTTTATGGAAAATTTTGACCACATAAATGAAAAGGGGATGTTAATCCAAGTTTATGGACACCAAAAACGTGAGATTTGGACAAGATTTGAATGATTTGGAAATTTTGGAATGAGAGGGTGCGTGTGGGATTGGTCCGGGCTGGGGTGATATATATAACCAGGGTGTCGCGATCGATCCATCATGAACACAAATCGATCCGTGTTCAAGTTGGATCGATCCATCTCCTCCTAAATGTGAAAATATTTTTTAAAAATCAATTTTCACATGAACAGTATGTAAAAACATGTAAATCGTATCAAAGCATGTAGGAGAAATTTGCACAAGTTAAAAAATAATAATAATGAAATATGTATGCAATGATTCCCCCTAAGTTTTATAACTCTCTAAAAGTAAAACAAATTTAATACAATCTAAATAACAAGAAATGATACTAAAAGAAAAAACTATTTTTTTAAATGACCACACAAAGTAATAAACCCATGTAAAAAAAATAAGCATACAACTAATTGAATTAAAATATTTTTGCTTAAATTTTGATTATTTATTGTATTAGCAAGTAAAGTAAATAAGCCACACAAACACACTAATACATATAACGACATATTGACATTCACTTAGAGTGATATACAGTGTGAACTCTACTAGTATTTCAATTAATTCATTTATGACCAATCATAAAAGACACAAAAGAAAATAATTTACCTATCATGCTAAATTGCAATTAAGTCTTCAATCTTATAAGATAAAATATGTCTCTCAAAGACAAACTTTTGATTAATTTTTTTTAAACTCTTTTTGCTCTTACTTTTTGTACATGCCAAATAAAACTTCTTAATTAATTATTTATTTATTTATTTATTTTGTAACATGCACGAGCCATAAACCTAATATGATGACTTTCACACTAGTTATGAAGTAGCTTTTTCCGCTCACTACAGTAGCTGCACACATCACAGTAGGTAGTCATCTCAATACTAGTTGTCTCCCTAAGGAGTAATATTTTAAAGGACAAGAAATAATACTCAACACAATTTTGTAATCAAGACTACCTAAGTCTTAGAGTCTTTCAAAATTAATCATAAATTTCAATCATGACACACATGAGTGTTCAGTGAGTGTGTGAATAAGTTCAGTCAATAGTGTCATTACATGTGAATAATGTAAGTGTGCAGAATTTTGAGTTATAGTGTTATTTATACAATGAGAATAAAAAATAAGGTAAGTTACAAAAAAAAATGTTGTATATGATAAGTATTATATGAGTCTATTATCTTTATAGGCCCTTTTTTTAAAAATAATCTTAGCAATAAAAAAAATTCTAGGAACAAAAAGAAAAGAAACCTACAAAATCACTCACCTAAGGTCATTTAAGCACTCAAATAAAAGTACTTAGGTGGAATAACAATAATGGTGAGGTGACAGGAAACATGCAATCTTTTCTAACCCAAATTTTCATAAATTTTGACTTCTCTATGTCTTTGGGTTGAGATTTAATTGCCTTAGATTTTGTAAGCATATTCTTAGACTCAGCTTTCCTATTCAAATTTATCCTAAATGAAGATGTCACATACATGGTAGGATGATAATTATGAGCTTGCTTCATGAAGATAATTATTAGATTGGAGAGTATTCATAAAAAATATACACTTAGGTCGAATATAACCTTTTCTACCACAATGATGATAGATTGGAATAAACAGATTATTTTCAGAGTGGAGAATGCATAATTTACCTTTCTCGCTTGAGGGACAGCAGATTTGACAAATAGAGATTTTGATAATGAAGGTATACAGTGTTTGTCTACATAACTAAGGCCTCTCTTATCTCCATATGGCTTACCATAAGACTTTGTTCAATTTTCCAGCATGTTAAGTTTTTCACAGTTTTTTACCAGTACTGAGTTCTTGCTTAAGCTTGTCGTTCTCCTGCTTTGTTCCTGCAAGACTCAAATTTAAGGAATTAATACGTTCTAATAATTCCTTCTTCTCTTTCTCTAAGTTAGAGGAGTGTTCTTTATGAGAATTTATTATGTCGTTGAGCTTAGTTACTTCAATAAGTAATTTATCTTTTTTCTTTTTTGCACGTAAACAATCTATGAATAATTCATCAAAGCTTGAAACATTAAATTTTGATAGTAAAGAGGCAGAATCTACTCCCTCATTGTCTTCATCTGAACTAGAGTTTGAGTTATTATCTTTAGTCGTTGTAAAGGCTCGATAGTTGGTGTCACCATCTTCTGAGTCACTTGGATTATCCTCCTCACTCTCTGTGTCACTAAGTGTTGCATTGAAGGCTCTTAGAAACCTTTTTTTTGTTGTTTGCACAATCTGCAGAAATATGTTCAAGCATTAGAAATATTACAGAATCTAGCATAGAATTCATTAAATGTCTCACTTTCTCCCATTTTGAGAGATTCAAATTGAGTGGTGAGCATCCTTAGCTTTGTTTGTTTCACTTGGGAGGTACCCTCATGTGCTAACGCGAGTGCATCCCAAGCACTTTTAGCAGATTCACAATCTGAGATGCGATGAAACTCATCCATCGATACTGCAGCAAAAATTGAGTTTAGACCTTTTTGATTTGATCCACTAAGGATGCTTTCTTCAAAGGTCCACTCCTTTCTTTTCTTTATGGTTGTTACATCATCTTTCGTTACTGAAGGTGGTTTCCAACCATTAAGAATAGAGTCTCAAACTCTTTCATCTTGTCTGAGAAAAGCTTACATCCGAGCTTTTCAATAAGGGTAATTATACCCATCAAAGAGCGAGGGTCTAACAGATGACCCACCTTCTTTCATTTGGTCCATATATCTGTTTATGAATCGAATCACTAAGTATGTCTAGTGTAGGCTCTGATACCAATTGAAAGTTCTAAGTTATGGACCTAATAAGCCTAAAGGGTGGTGAATAGCTTATTTGTAACAATTACGACCGATTTTAATTTCTAAATTAATCACAGGGGCCAAACATACAGTTACGGAATAATTGCAAAAATAAAGAAAAGATGACACGTAGATTTTTAGGTGGAAACAACTTAGGTCAACACTACCTAAGAGGAAAACCGTCGGTTCACCAGGACTACCTAACCTGTCCACTATGAAAAAATAAATATTCAAGTACAAGAGGTCTTAGACCACCCTTACAGTGATAAAGCCCATGTGTACTCTACTTACGTGCCGTCGCTCTTTTCTTCAAAGTCTTTTCAAGGAAGGTGAATGGATCTGGACCAACGTTTCGAACAACTCTTCTTAAGCTCTCGAACACGTTTACGGAACAACCTGAAAGGTTAGTACAAATAATACAAGTGCAATACGTGTTATAGATGGACTAATGCAATGAACAATCCTATTAATCGCCTCAGTCAGATAATCAGATAAAAGTATAAGCAAATTAAAAATCTAAAACAAATATGATTTAAGCACATATTCGTATTCAATAATTCATGATATATTAAATAGGCTCAAATCTAATGTATTCATGCAAATATAACAGATCAAAGATCAATGGATGAAGCAGGCATGAAATAGCATAGATGAAAAATATAGAGAGATGAATTTAAGCCTAGCACATCAATCATAAAATCAGCAAGTGTAATTTAATCAAGAGCATAGACTTATATTTATAAGCAAATTGTAATGTATTGTGGAATCCTGATAGGAATATGTCACTTGTTGATGTGTCAAAATATAATTGGCAATTGAGGGCTGATTAGGGTTAAAAATCGCTTGCAAAAACCTAATTAAGGGCTGCAGGATCGATCCTCATGGAGGGGGATCGATCCGTCCATTAAAAAAGTTACGCCAGCGAGACTTTGGATCAATCCAACACATATGGGGTTGATCCAACCTTTAAGGGGATCGATCTGTCTATTCAGACCTCAAAAATAAATTACGCAGATTGAACACGATCAGTTGAGGATCGAAATGGGGGATCGATCCAGATATAGAGGGATCGATCCAGCTCAGTAAAACTCACAGTTCAATTTTACGTAGCAAGGAGAGGATCTGTATGGGATCGTATGGGGATCGATCCATCTCAAGAGGGGTCGATCCGGCTATTTAAAAAGGCTCATAAAAGTTATTCAGAATATCGCAAATTAGTCAAACAAAAGCCTATATGAAATGCACTTAGATATGTACGCAGGTTACCTGAATATTAGCCGTTAAATTGTTGTAACCACTATGAGAGCTATGATATCTCGAAACTTGTTGAGGGGAGTCCTAATAACTAAAACAATACAATATGAAAATTATGTCCGCGAAACTGCCAACACTCGTGAGCCTCACAATTTGACACAAGCAAAAGCGACTTTACAAAACCATCCCCCAATAAAATATGTTCTCTTCATTTTTTTTTTGTTAGAAAATCACATTTTTTAAACTACTTTAATCCCATATGTCAAAATAATTTTAAGTAAATAATCTAATATAATCTCATTTCATTAATTTTAATTTAATATAGACCTCTTATTTATAATTTTATATACTAAAAGAGTTAGTATATAATAAAAATAATAAAAGAAGGTTGTGTTAGTCTATTTTTCATAATTTTATTATAAGATTACTTTTGTGAAATAATCTTTTGCAAAATAACTTGTCTCAAAGCTCAAAATAATTTTATTACATGTGATAAACTTGTTGCAAAATCATCTTATAGGACAAAAAATTGATATCATTATTGTTTCACACTTTCACTACACAGTAAATAAAATATTGATATCACTTTTATCCATATTATTTTATATGTCATTAATAATTAATAAAAATATTTATAAAAAATTTGCATTTTATATGTTCATTTTTAATCATTTTTACTTATATTTTTGTCACTTATTAGTAGTATATACAATGACACGTTAAAAATGGTAGAAAAAAGAAAATTAAAGTTCAAAGATGACAAAATGGGGTTTGAGTTCTGACAAAAGTAGCTTGATTTGAGGTTGCATAAGATCACAAGCTTCATGGAGATTATGCATTTGAGAAGCTTGAATCTCAGAAGTACCAGCAATGTTTGCCGAAATACCTTCTACTTGTGGGATTTGTGAAGGAATTATTTGGATGAGTGGAGTGGGAAGTAGTAAAGATTTGATCTTGGTTGAGACGAAGAAGAAAGAAACTCGAATTTCATGGGATGAAAATTTGTTGGAGAGCTGTACGAATGGACTAATGTGCCTAAATGCAAATTAAGGGAACATCAAGTTAAAAATACTGAATAAAATATATTTCTTATTGTATTATTACCTCACAATAGAAGTATATATAGAAGATAAAATACAAGAGTCCTAAATAAAATATAACTATGTACAACTTAAAACTCTATTACAGATAGACACTAATTACATGACTCACGCTAACGCTCCCCCTCAAGTTGGCGCATACATATCGACCATGCCCAACTTGCTTAGTGAGTCATAAAACGTCTTCTTGGAAACTTCTTTGGTGAGCACATCTGCAAGTTGCTTCTCAGTGGAAACAAAAGGAAAGCTAATGAGTTTGGCATCTAGCTTCTCTTTTATAAAATGACGATCAACCTCCACATGCTTAGTGCGATCATGCTGTACTGGATTTTGTGATATGTCAATGGCTGCTCGACTATCACAATACAACTCCATAGTATTTTTTAGTTCGAGACCCAAATCAAACAATAAACTTTTTATCCACAGCAGTTCACAAACACCATGAGCCATACCTCTATACTCAGCCTCAGCACTAGATCGTGCCACAACTTTTTGCTTCTTACTTTTTCATGTAATCAAATTACCTCCCACAAAGGTAAAGTAACCCGATGTCGACCTTCTATCTGTAATACTTCCTACCCAATCTGCATCTATGAAGCCACAAACTTCAAGAGGATTGTTGTGTTTAGTGAACATTACTCCTCTCCCTGGAGCTGACTTCAAGTACCTTAAAATTCTCACAACTACATCCATGTGATTCTCACTCGAGTTATGCATGAATTGACTTACCACACTTACTACATATGCGACATCTGGTCTAGTATGTGCCAAATAAATTAGGCACCCAACCAACCTCTGATAGCGAGCTCGATCAATTGGTACTTGATCTTGATACTCTGCTAGACAATGATTTTGCTCAATAGGAGTGTCAATAGGTTTACAATCCAACATGCCTGTTTCAGTTAGTAGCTCAAGAATGTATTTTCTCTGACATAGAAAGATTCCTTCGCTCCCCCTAGCTACCTCAATTCCTAGGAAGTATTTCAATTCACCCAAATCCTTTATCTCAAACTCAGAGGCTAGCTGTCTTTGTAATTTATCCATCTCAATAGCATCATCTCCAGTAATTACCATATCATCAACATAAATAATTAAAGTTGTTACCTTCCCTTGTTGATGTCTGAGAAATAGCGTATGGTCTAAATTACTCTGCCTATAACCAACCTTCTGCATGAACTGTGAAAACCTTCCAAACCAGGCTCGAGGGGATTGCTTGAGCCCATACAAGGACTTCTTCAATTTGCATACAAAATTACCAGGAGAGGCAGCTACATACCCAGGTGGAAGATTCATGTATACCTCATCGACTAACTCTCCATGAAGGAATGCATTCTTGACATCAAGCTGTCGAAGTGGCCAATTAAAGTTTGCAGCAAGCGAAAGTAGAACTCGAATAGTATTCATTTTGGCAACCGGAGCAAAAGTCTTATCGTAGTCTACACCATACGTCTGAGTGAACCCTTTTGCTACAAGGTGGGCTTTATACCGATTCACAGATCCATCAGCATTATGTTTCACAGTAAACACCCATCGACAATCAACTGCCTTCTTGCCTTGTGGTGAAGGCACAAGTTGCCAAGTATCGTTCTTCTGTAATGCCTTCATCTGTTCCTCCATTGCCTTTTTCCATTTTGGGTCTCCCAACGCATCCTGCACTTTGTTAGGTACTGATACAGTAGATATTTGATTTACAAATGATTCATATGGCTTAGACAATCTTTTGGTAGACATGTAGTTGGTTACTGGATATTTTGATTTTGCATGGATACTTGGTTCATATCTTTTGGGTGGTTGACCTCGAGTAGACCTATTTGGTAACACATACTGTCCAACACTAGACTCAATGCTATTAGTATCAGTAGGTATACATACCTCAGATGAGTGACCTTCAGTACCAAGGAGCTGTTGATCAAGGGTATGAGTGATGCTTGAGGGAACAGCAGTATCTTCATTTTCATTTTCAGTGGTTGGAGCTTGTGCTTGGACACTTGGAGTATCTGTTTCTTCCACTACTGGATTCAATAGGTTAAGAATCTCAACTGGACCCACAGAAATATCAGTAGGTGATTCTTCCAAATCCTCCCCCTCACCATGATACAGCTCTTCAAAATATGAATTCTCCCCCTGACGAGCAGTATCAGGTGAGGAAAAATAACTCATGTCCTCAAAGATGGTAACATCCATAGTGACATAATATTTTCTGGTCGGAGGATGGAAGCACTTGTACCCTTTCTGATAACCTCCATAACCAACAAACACACATTTGATTGCTCGAGCATCTAACTTGGACCTCTGATTTTTAGGAACATGGACAAAAGCAACACAACCAAATACACGGGCAGGAAGATTATGAAATGATGACAAGGACACATGAGATGCGAGAACCTCGAATGGAATTTTGCCGTGAAGGACACTAGATGGAAGACGATTGATGAGATGGGAGGAAGCTTGTACAGCATCGCCCCAAAGGTATTTTGGCATATGAGCACTAAATAGGAGTGCACGAGTCATATCAAGTAAATGACAATTTTTTTGTTCAGACACCCCATTTTGTTCTGGTATTTGTGGGCAAGTAGTTTGGTGAACAATTCCATGTGTTTTGAAAAAATCTTGATACATACGATTAACATATTCTCCCCCATTGTCAGAACGTAGGACTCTAATGGTGCTATTGTATTGTGTTTGAACATGAGTAAGAAAGTTTTGAAAAATTGAAAAAACGTCATCTTTGGTTCGAAGAAGAGAAACCCATGACAATCTTGTACAATCATCAATAAACAAAACAAAATACCTCATGCCCGATACAGTGGGCTCTCTACTCGATCCCCAAACATCAGAATGAATTAACTCAAAGGAAATAGTACTTTTATTAGAAATACTAGGAGAATAAGTAATACGATGGCTTTAGGCCAAAACACACGTCTCCCAATGTAAAATAGACTCACTAATACCAATGAACAAAGTAGGCATAGATTTTTTCATAAGACTAAAAGAAGGATGCCCTAAGCGGCGATGCCATAACCAAATTTCACTTAGATTGTTAGAACTCGAGGTCAATACGGTGCGGGATTGTGCTCCTGGTTTCTCCCCTGCGTAGTTTTGATCCAGACGAAACAATCTGTCCCTCAGATACCCTCGACCAATTATTTTCCTGGTAAGAAGATCCTGAAAAATCACATACATAGGATAAAAGGTTACAAAACATTGAGACTCAGTATTCAACTGTGGGATAGATATTAAGTGATGGGATAAGTCAGGCACATATAAAACATTATAGAGCTGTAAAATTGGAGTGATACGAATTGACCCCTTTCCTAAGACAGAAAAAGCTTCACCGTTAGCATTTGTAACATAAGACACTGGAGGGGAAGATAACTCAGTAAAATACGATTTATTATAAGTCATATGATCAGACGCACCATAATCAATAATCCAAGTATTAGACCCAACAAAGTGAGAAACGCTTAAGGCCATACCAAACTTACCACGACCAGTTATTGAAGCTATAGGGGTACCTTCACATGTCACACGATAATCCTGTCTAGTCACACCATAGAAATCTGGCTCTTGTACTACTTGTACAGCAGCTGCTTTCGCTTTAGAACAATAATTTGGCCTTTTAGGTCTAAGGTGCGGGTTCAGTTTCCAGCAAGTCTCTCGGATATGTCCTCCTTCATTGCAATAAGAGCAATGGGGATGAGGACGATTGGCAAAGCCTGCTGGAGGTCCTTGCTGATGAAGTGGAACTGAACTTTGCTGCTGGAGAGAAGGTGCCTTTGAATTGGCTTGAATGGCAAAGCCTGGTGGAGGTCCTTACTGATGAAATGGAATTGAACTTTATTGCTGGAGAAAAAGTGCCTTTGAATTGGCTTGAATTGCTAGACTAGATAATTCAACCTATGCTTGATTAAGACTTTCCTGCTAAGATTCGTCCTTACGAATGTATGTAAAAGCTGTGGTCAAGCTCGGAGGGTCTGGCATTCGAAGCAATTCGCCCTTAGCACTATTATGTTTTGGATCAAGTCCTCTTAAGAATGCATGAACTCGCTCAAGCTCCTTTTCTTTCTAGTACCATATAAGGTCCTCTTGATTTTTGATTTTTCACGGACGTTTCTGATCAATTTCAGCCCATATATTCTTCAGCTTGGTAAAAAACATAGACACTGGTTGCCCATTCTGTTGCATGCTGACAGCTTTGCACATTAACTCGTGGACCTGTATAAAGTCAGATTCATTAGTGTAGAAGTCTCCTAAAGTCTTCCATATAGCCTCAGCTGTATCACACTCTTCCACCATCTGTAGTACATCATCTGTGATGGCTCTAAATAGGATAGACATTACGAAGCCATCATCATCTTCCCACTTAGTATAGGCCTCCAAATCATCTTCAGGAGGAGCTTTAATTGTTCCAGTCACATGTCCTATCTTATGCATCCCACGAAGATAAACGGATATAAGTCTTTTCCATGTTCAAAAATTGGTACCATTGAGTTTGGTACCACCGAAAGAGCCACCTTCTGAACTCTTGACAGAAACTTCAAATTTTGAAATTTCAGTTGCCGTTGAACTCTGATTCATTCTTGAATCTTCCATTGAATCAGACAACATTAATATGCAGCGGAATAAAAATCACCCTTTTTTTTACAGTTGACTTTTACTGTTGATTGGGGTTGACCGTTGACCGAATGGTGGGCACGGTTGACCGTTGACCGGATGATGGGAGGGGATATGTAGGCTTAAGATTATGGGCTTGAGCTAGATGGGAATGGATATGTAGGCTTAGGATTATGGGCTTAGGCTAGTGGGCTAGGGTTTGGTGAGTGTGGGTTAGGATTTGGTGAGAGGATAGGCAGATCTGATTGGCAGCAAGGGGTGATGGCGGCGCAGCAGATCTGAGGCGCGGCGGCAGGAGGCGGTCAGGCGGCGCTAGAAGGGCGTTGCGACTGGCGGTGAGCCAACAGGCGGCGACAGGAGACAAGCTCGCGTTGCGGCAGACAGGCGCGCGGAGGGCAGAGCGGACTGGCAGCACGGCGACAGGAGGCACGCGGTGCGGCAGACAGGCACGTTGAGGGTAGAGCAGACTAGCGATGCGGCAGATCTGAGGCGCGGCGACAGGAGACGCGCGGTGAGGCAGACAAGCGCGCTGAGGGCAGAACGGACTGGCGGCGCGGCAGATCCGAGGCGCGGCGACAGGAGGCGAGCGGTGCTGCAAAGCGGAGCTGGACAGGCGCGCGGTGGGCAGAGCTGCGTGGGACAGGCGGCGGCAAAGAGCGGCGGCGCTGGACAGAGTGGCGGCACGGAGCGGCGGCGCTGATAGTGACGCTGACAAAAAAAAAATCTTTACGATACTTTGGCTCTGATACCAGGTTAAATATACTGAATAAAATATATTTCTTATTGTATTATTACCTCACAATAAAGGTATATATAGAAGATAAAATACAATAGTCTTAAATAAAATATAATTATGTACAACTTAAAATTCTATTATAAATAGACACTAATTACATGATTCACGCTAACACATTCCTACATCGAGCTGAGATGACTCAGTTTCTCCCATTTTCTTCTCTTCAGCTGCTGTGAGCTCTATTTCCTTTTTAAGTTTTAGTATATTCTATTTTAGTGTCGGCGCACTTCTATTTATAACATAGGCGTACTCCTTTGCCGTTAATGTAATATATTATTAATATAATATATGCTTTAATTAGTATTAAAAAAAATTAGGTACACTCCTTAAATTCTAAGAAATAAATAAATAAATAAATATATATATATATATATAAAAGACAGAATTGATCAAAAATTAGAGTTTAAATATATTTGATTTTATTTGATTTACAAAAATTTAGAGTTCTATTTATTTGATGTCTATTTTATTTAATGTTATTTGATTTATTAAATTTGTATTATTTTAATTTTGAGCTATTTTATTTTAATTATTCTTACAATTTTACTCTCTTTTGGTTAATGCAACAAATGGTGCAAATGAAACCATGTTGCAATAGTATTGGTTAAAATATCTTTCTTTCTTTTACATCTTCTACTAACCACATTTTTTTTTCTTTCTTACACAATTCCTACAAAATAAAAAACTAAAAAAACTCAAAATATATATCTATGCTATATAATAAAATGGAGAGTTAGTAATAAAATGGAGAGTTAGTCTTTGTTTTGTTAAAATCATTTATTTGACATCTAATTTAATTGATAATATTTTTAATTTTCAAAACGGAAATAAAAGTTGATAAGACAAATGAGAGTAAAACAAGAAAGAATTTGAGTTATTATATTAAAACTTTAATTTTTATTTTTTATTTTTTTAGAGAAATTTGTTATTTAATACAATAAAAAATGACAATATATATACCCTTCAATTTTTTTTTTTCTAGCAATTAGGTAAATTTTTTTTGTTTTTCTTATCAAATTGGTGTATACATTCAACAAAGAAAAAAAAAAACATGAGAAAAATACAAGATGATTATGAACATAAAAGAATTAAAAAACAATAACAATTATCTTTTTTTTTTTTGTATGAATTAACAATTATTATTTAAAGTTTAATCTTATCTTCAAGAGAATAAAGAAATTATATAAAATTTGTTCTTATAAGTAAACAAGAAAAATTAATTAAATAAAAGAGAGTTTACCTCCTTATATTTATTTATGTTTGATAATAAAAAAAACATTTAAAAAATAAAATAAATAAACAAAAAAATCCATCAACTCCTTAAAAAAATTATGGTAAGGTAAGGAAATGAGAGAGATAAGAGGTAAAACAAATAAACTATAAAAATATTTTTTTATCTTAATTTGATACATACTGTAAGAATTAATGTAAATAATTATATTAGGCAAGTGCATAATTAGCTTCCATTTGCGACCCCTCGGTATTCGGCTTCGGCACTAGAACGAGATAAAGTTGCCTGTCGTTTAGAGGACCAAGAGATCAAATTATCACCAAGGAAAACGCAATAACCAGATGTTGAACGTCTGGTATCTGGACATCCACCCCAATCAGCATCAGTATAAGAAAAAAGAGTGGTTGTTGAGGATGGATAAAGATGCAATCCATAATTCAGAGTGCCCTAAATGTAGCATATAATTCGCTTGAGAGCAAGCATGTGTTCCTCCATCGAATTATGCATGAATAAGCAAATTTGTTGCACAGCATATGATATGTCGGGCCTTGTGAAGGTTAGATATTGGAGGGCACCTGCAAGGCTGCGATAATGTGATGCATCATCATAAGGTGTGCTAGAAGTAGCACTTAGCTTCGGTTTAGTATCAACCGGAGTCGTAGTTGGCTTACAAGAAGACATGCCAGCTCGTTCGATGATTTCTTCTGCATATTTTTTTTGAGATAAAAATAGACCACCTGCATGATGAGTTACAGCTATACCCAAGAAATAATTCAATGGCCCCAAGTCTTTCATGGCAAATTCTGAACTGAGATGTGATATGATAGATTTGCGAAGATCATCAGAGGAGGCAGTTAATATAATATCATCCACATACAGAAGAATGTAAGCCATATGAGTACCTTTACTGTAGATGAAAAGAGAGTGATCTGACTTGCTGTGAGAGAACCCAATAGTGGAAATATAATCAGCAAATCGCATGTACCAAGCCCGAGGAGCTTGCTTGAGCCCATACAAAGATTTCTTCAATGGACAGACATAATCAGGATGATTTGGGTCCCTAAAACCCATGGGCTGATGCATATACACAGTTTCTTGCAGTTCTCCATGCAAAAACGCATTTTTAACGTCAAGCTGATGTATATACCAAGCTTTCGAGAGAGCAAGACTGAGGACTGTACGAATAGTCGCCGGTTTGACCACCGGACTAAACGTTTCACCACAATCCATGCCAACCTGTTGAGTTTTACCATCACCTACAATTCGGGCTTTATGCCGCTCAAAAGAACCGTCAGATTTTTCTTTATGTCTAAAAATTCACATAGATTGAATAATATTCACATCAACTGGACGGGGCACCAACTCCCACGTCTTATTTTTAATAAGAGCATTATATTCATCATCCATAGCCATTTTTCAATTTGGGTCTTTAAGGGCCGACATGGGATTACGGGGAAGAGGTGATTTTGTGACATGGGTAAGAAGGCCGTACCTATTGTTTGGTTTGACAATCCCATGTTGACTACATGTGACTGGCCCTTGGGCCGGATTAGTAGTGGGCTGAGCTGGGGTTGGTCTCGTGGGTTGAAAGGTGGGGGGAACAGCGGACCTGTCAGTAGGTGTAGTGGAAGTTGGGCTTGGAGAATGTGTTGCGGCCCGCTGAGGAGATGTGGGTGGAGTTTGTTGGGTTTGAGTAGTTGGGCTAGTTTGTAAATGGTGGACCAAATAGGGTGACAACTCATCATACAAAAAATCATATGAATGGTTTGTTGGAGGGTACAGCTTAGCGAACGGAAATTGGGATTCATCAAAGATTACATGACGACTTATTATAATTTTGTTGGAGGACAAATCATAGCATTTGTAGCCACAATGATTAGACGGGTAACCCAAAAAGACACATGGGGTGGATCGGGCTTGAAGTTTATTTATAGTGGTGGAGGGAAAGAGAGGATAGCATAAGCACCCGAACACTCGAAGATGAGAATAAGTTGCTTGTTTTTTATAGAGAATTTTGAGTGGGGATTGACAGGCTAAAAGTTTGCTTGGAAGAATGTTGAGAAGGTATGTGGCCATTTGTAGTGCGTGATGCCAAAATGATGGTGGTATAGAAGCATGGGCAAGTAGAGTACGAATAATGTTGTTAATGGTTCGTATTTTTCTTTCGGCTTTTCCATTTTGTGATGAAAAATGTGGACATGAAAGGCGGAAGGATAAACCATTAGCTTTACAAAATTCCAAAAACGGCCTGTTATCGAATTCCCTACCATTATCACATTGAATGTTCTTTATTTCCCGTTCAAATTGAGTGCGGATGAAAGCTCTAAAAGATAGGAATGTGGAAAAAACTTGAGACTTTTTAGACAAAGGAAATGTCCACAAAAAATTAGAGTAATCATCTAACAAAAGAATATAATATCGATGCCCCGAAGAGCTCAAAACGGGAGATGTCCAAAGATCACTATGGATAATATCAAAAGCCATAAGAGTGCATGAATTTGAAGCAACAAAAGGTAATTTAACATGTTTCCCAAGCGGGCAAGAATGACAAACATGAGAATTACTAGTATTATTACACTCAATAAATTTATTGAGCCTAAGAGAGTCAAAAACAGAGGCTCCTGGATGACCCAATCGTTCATGCCATAAAGATGGTGCTAAAGCTGCAAAAGTTGATGGTAAGGTGGCTTGACTAGTGGTGGCTTTGGTGGTGATGGGATAAAGCTCGCCCCGACTATCACATCTCATGAGATGCTTCCCCGTCTGGAAATCCTTCACAGAAAACCCAAAGGGATCAAATTCAATAGAAACAAAGTTATCAGTAGTGAATTTTCTAACTGACACTAAGTTTTTAATAAGTTGAGGAGCATGAAGGACATTTTTGAGAGATAAAGGAGGGTACGGGGAAGACAAGTTTGTGTGACCATGACCACGAATTGGAATTGAATGACCATTTCCGATAATGATACCATGATTATTGTTGCTCAAATTAAAATAAGACGAGAGAGTACCTTGCGAGGACGTCATGTGAGAGGTGGCATCAGTGTCCACATACCAGTTCGGGTCCGGAGGAGTAAGCCCAAGAGTGTGCATTGCCTTCTCGATGTCAGTTGGTGTAGGAGTGGTGGCGGAAAAAGCTTGCTGAGGTCTGGGCCCAAGAACCCCTGCTGCTGGGTAAGGTGGGCGTTGTTGAGCATTAGGCTTGGCCCAAGGAGTGGATGGGTAAGGACAAGGGGGGATAGCCCAAGGCATCCAATGCCAAGGCCACTGTCCGCTATTCCAACCTCCCTGCCAAGGTTGCTACTGCCCGCCACCACGGCCGGTGCCGCTGCCACTGCGGCCACCGCTCTTGCCACCGTCGCGGCCACCACTGCGGTTTTGACCCTTGTGGTTGCGGTTTTGACCCTTTTTGCCACCACCGTTGTTACGGTTTTGATGGTAGTTGTCTCCAGATGAGGATGCATCAACCGACTCTGTAGCCACCATTGCAGCACCAGGACCGGTAGCCACCTGTTTTGCCATGCCCGCCTCCTCCAAAGTAAGCATAGATCGGGCTTGGAAGAATTGAGGAAGCGGGTTGCTTTGCCGTATGAGTGTTCCAACACCACGATAGGCTTCGGTGAGACCGGCAACCATTTGAAGAACGAGCCGATTATTCGAGACCGGTGCTTCGACATTCTTGAGTTGATCCGACAGTACTTTGAGCCTTTGACAATACGCAGAGGCATTCGGGAAATCCTCCATGTTTGTGTGAGAGAATTCTTGCTCAAGGGTTACGGCACGTGAGTTTTTGTTATCTTGGAAGATGTCACGCAATCGATTCCAAGCCTCCATTGCCGTTGAGTCAGGTTCAAGAATTGTGTGCAACAAGTTGATGTGTTAAAATGTGTACTCGCAAGTGTACGAATCACTCGTAGTAAAGTGATAAGCAACTTCCAAGGTCGGTCTCTCAAGGAATTGCAGTGGTTTTAAATAACTAACTTTTTAATCTAAATAGAGTTCTAATGAAAATAAAAGACTAATTAAATAGAGTTCTAGTAAAACTAAAACTCTAAGTAACTAGAATCCTAAAGCTAGTAAAACTGTAAAAAGGTGTTTGATTTGTAACGGGAACAAAGTACGAGCAATTAAACTAAAACAAGATCGCAATCAAACAATCAATCAAATCAAATATCAATAGAGGGTGTATGGACGTTTAGCTTGGTTAACCATGTTTGCATCGAAAAGGTATGGTGAGATACATGAACGTCCTATATAAACAAAACTACCGGCTTTCCTTTTAATTACGAAACTCCTTTTGGCGGGGGTAGGTCTCTTTGTTGATTAACTAATTAACTGCCTTTGGCGGGGGTAAATTAAATAGCAATCAAATTATGCGCAAGGAAAACATGCCAATCAAATTAATGCCATGACTAAGTCACTAACTTGAATCTTTGATTAAGTGTTTCGGAATAGAGTTAAGGTGACGTTCCTCTAACTAAATTCTTAGGTTTTTCAATCTAACTACGAACATCAAATGGGCCCATGATTATTCATAATCAAACATTTAAACATGCTCTTAATCAAAAAGTATTTTATTCATAAGTCAAAAAGATACACCATACACAATTCTAGCAAACATGGCAACACAAACTAAACATCCATAATTAAATTAGCCAGACATGTTCATATTATTATTCATAGACAAATAAAATATGATCATACACTTTAACAAATAAAGAAGATGAATTAATTCTATAACAACAAGGAAAACCTAAATCTAAATACCGCTTATGGATCGGTTGACGTACTCCTCCGTAAGCTTTATCTTCGATTGTCGTTAGCTTCCTTGAATCCTTAGAATATTGTCTCTCGCTTCGTTATAGTGTGGCAACGCTCTCAAAACTGATTGAATGTCGTGTTTGGGTCGCAAAATTGAGAAGAAGAAGAGTTGTGTATGAATTGGTCAAGTTATATCGAGTTCTCTGTAAGGGGGACTCTAAGGGGGTTTTTATAGATGTAAGGGTTTACACGAATCCTATGTGCCATAGGAATAGGCGCGCCGCGGCATGCATTTTCCCCGCCGCGGCGCAACACAAATTCTGGAAATTATGTAAAAACCCGAGAGCTCCCCGCCGCGGCATAACTTTTCCTCGCCGCGGCGCGCAATGTTTTTGGATTCCTAGCATGCAACCCGAGAGCCCCTCGCCGCGGCATATGATTTCTTCGCCGCGGCGCGCCTTGCATGTAACAGTGTACATGGCTTTACATGTATTGTCGAGACCCTCGCCGCGGCGCATAATTTCTTCGCCGCGGCGCGCATTGCTTTCCTGCTCTTCATGCTTACCCCCTTACATATGTGATGGCATGACATGTACGGCTTACATATTTGACTCGTTTTGCCCGTAACTCGTGATCCGAGCGCCGTAAGTGTTCCGTTTTTGCGTGTTTTCATTATTTGACTCATTTGACGCTAAAAACACCTGAAATACACTAAAATATACCCGTGACTCCGAATGGATAGATTTATGAAAATAATCGAAATAATAGTCATAATAAATCTATATATTAATCAATCAAGCATAATTAATCACAAAATATTAGTGCTTTTCGAGCACTCATCACAACCCCCAACCAGCTTCTTGCTAGTCTCTAGCAAGTAAAGCGACCTAAAATAAAATTAAAAACAAATGAAATAAACTAACCTAACCTAAATTACTTCCGTAGATTGTCACGGTTGCATTTAGCGTATGCAACAAGCCTTTAAACCCCTAGGTGGCCCTAGTGGACGAGTTATAGTCTCGTGAGGGTTTCCAGTGATGATACCCGCAAACATCGTAACTGACACAAATAAAGACTCAAAACTAATAAAGACTCTAACAATACTTGAATCAATCCATGCATACGTCTCAAAAATTGTTAACAACGAATGATACATGAAATAGTTAAACATCACCTAAGCTCAAAAACAGTCTAAACATCAAACTCATCATGGTAATCGAATTTTGAACAACCAATCAAACCACAAACCCGTTAGTTATACTATCTGACCGTGTCATGCATGATATTCATAGATTACATTTTAATATCGCATAAATGTGCAAGTAAAATATGAATGTGAATTTTTGCACTTACAAACTCCATATGCTCATTTTTCAAACTCATCTCCACTAATATAGAAACTAAACTACCTAGAATCGATAGGACTTCATTAAGCTTGTAAAGTTGTGGCTAGGTATGTGATAATGAAAGTACAAAAATGATGTTTTCATATGATAAGAGTACTTTTTATTTCACAAGCATATTTTCAACTTTTTCCACCAAGTGTTCTTTTCATCCTCCCTTAACTTCAAATGTCCTTTGGATCTTTTGCTTGATTTTCTTCTTTATTCTTGCTTATTATTTCGATCATCATTTTTTTTTTTTTTTTTTTTTGATCGAAAAACAAGATTTACATTTACACAACATAATTGCTCATGAAAATCAAATATTACACTAAGTACTCTTATCGCTAAGGGTAGTTTAATGTATGTCAATGTTGAGTCCAAGGGTGTGCTATTGATAAAATATTTCGGGAAAGCATGAAAAGTTCAAACGGTCCAAAGATGGCCTAAATCATTTTCTAAGTAGCATTTGTTTCTATTATTTCGCTTCAACGTGTTTTCAAATGAGTTCTAGAGATTGTTGAGACTTAAAACATATTATGAACATGCATACATTCCACAAATCAGAATAGTTAAACTAACCATGCAAACTACCACAAGTACCACAAAATTCTCAAATTAGATGAATCCAACATTTATGTGCTTCGTTGCTTAGGTAAAAATCTAACATCTCTCATATGTCATCGTCATTACAATTATGTTAATATCATAGATTTCCGGATTGAATCAAGTAGACACGACACTAACTAAAAACAATTCAAGTGACAAAGTTAAAAATTTAAAATTGGTCATATATCATGCTCATGGAATATTCTTCCCACCCCCAACCGATTTTCTGCATTGTCCTCAATGTGAAAAAGAAGAACAAAAGAAATTAAGAAAAAGTGTGAGAAGTTACCCCCCTTTCGTATGAAATTGTGTCGTTACTCGCTATGCTCCGGTTCACTGTTCCTCGCTTCTCTCATGAAGAATGTATGTATATGAACATATATTGAACCTCAAAGTGTATGCACACAATTCACATTCAAACCCAATTTTTAATTATAACTAAGGCAATTGAAAACACAAAAACATCAAACAAAGTTAAACAATCCAAAATAAATAAAATAAAAATAAAGGAAAATAAAAGAAAATAAAAGAAAATAAATGAAAAAGAAATAAAAGAAATAAAGACAACGAAAGAGATACGATACCGAATGGGTGCCTCCCATTAAGGGCTTAGTTTAATGTCTTAGCAAGACATGGCTTCTCTCGTTTCTATCCACCGTCATCAAAGATTTTGAAGTGTATGATATTAATTTTTCGAGCTAGTATGTCATTAAGCTTGTCCTTCCATCTCGGTAATTGTTTCCTAAGAAGCATAGCACACACTTTTTCGTGAAAATGGTATGGAAAAGAATTTGGGTATGTGGATGTCTTAAGTGCCTTGTGTGGCATGGGAGGTGAAGATAATTCCTCCTTGTTCTCCATAGAAGTTTGTAGAATTTGATATTCTTCGGCTTGACATTCTTTGAAAATTGCTTGCTCCCTACCTGTATTTTCTACACAAAGTGGTAAATCATCAAAAGTCTCAGGAAAATAAAAATTTTCAAAATTGTTACCACTTTGAAGGATTATGTCATCCTTCACTTGCTCAATTTGAGTGGGCAACTCTTCTTGTTTTTGAATTTGTTCTGCTAATTGCCCAACTTGCATTTCTATTCTGTTTATTGATGCCTCTATAGACTCCATCCTTTCACTAGTAGATTGTATGAAAATATTCAAGGTTTCCTCTAAGGTTGGCTTCCTAGGTTGATTAGAAACTTTACTTCCTTGTATGAAAGAATTTAAGCTCTCTTCCAAGGTGGCCCTAGATGGATATGTAGGAAAACTTGAGCTTTGCATTTGGTATTGTGCATAAGGTGGGTCATATGGTTGAAAATTAGAGCTTTGCATGTTGTATTGGGCATAAGGTGGGTCATATGATTGAAAATTTGAGCTTTGCATGTTGTATTGGGCATAAGGTGGGGTAAAGTTTGCTTGCCATGAAGAATTACGGTGATTTTTCCACTCAGGATTATAGGTACTAAAATAAGGATCATTCCAAGGTGGGTGACATCCCGCATTACGATCAAAGTTTGAATTAGTGGATGCATAGTAATCACCTGCAAAAGTGCAAACATTAGCATAATGCCCATATAAACCACAAATGCTACATACCTCCATGTCTATCATATTATGCCGCTCTTCAAAAGGCCTTGTATTGGCTCATGGATTTCAGTATCCAGTCTGATTAGGTGCATTTTAAAATTTGTTGATGTTGTCTATGAACGGTACCTTTCAAAAACTAACAAAAACAACAGAGAAATCAAAGCACCACAGATTAAGCAAATAAAAGCACTATTTTTTTGATTTTTTTGATTTTTTGATTTTTTTGTATTTTTAGAATAAAAATAAATAAATAAATAAATAAACAAATAAATAAATAAAAGATAAAAAATAAAATAAATAAACAAATAAAAAAAATTAAGAAACTCTAAAAAGTTAAAAAGAAAATTATTCAAAACGCCAATTCCCCGGCAACGGCGCCAAAAACTTGATGTGTTAAAATGTGTACTCGCAAGTGTACGAATCACTCGTAGTAAAGTGATAAGCAACTTCCAAGGTCGGTCTCTCAAGGAATTGTAGTGGTTTTAAATAACTAACTTTTTAATCTAAATAGAGTTCTAATGAAAATAAAAGACTAATTAAATAGAGTTCTAGTAAAACTAAAACTCTAAGTAACTAGAATCCTAAAGCTAGTAAAACTGTAAAAAGGTGTTTGATTTGTAACGGGAACAAAGTACGAGCAATTAAACTAAAACAAGATCGCAATCAAACAATCAATCAAATCAAATATCAATAGAGGGTGTATGGACGTTTAGCTTGGTTAACCATGTTTGCATCGAAAAGGTATGGTGAGATACATGAACGTCCTATATAAACAAAACTACCGGCTTTCCTTTTAATTACGAAACTCCTTTTGGCGGGGGTAGGTCTCTTTGTTGATTAACTAATTAACTGCCTTTGGCGGGGGTAAATTAAATAGCAATCAAATTATGCGCAAGGAAAACATGCCAATCAAATTAATGCCATGACTAAGTCACTAACTTGAATATTTGATTAAGTGTTTCGGAATAGAGTTAAGGTGACGTTCCTCTAACTAAATTCTTAGGTTTTTCAATCTAACTACGAACATCAAATGGGCCCATGATTATTCATAATCAAACATTTAAACATGCTCTTAATCAAAAAGTATTTTATTCATAAGTCAAAAAGATACACCATACACAATTCTAGCAAACATGGCAACACAAACTAAACATCCATAATTAAATTAGCCAGACATGTTCATATTATTATTCATAGACAAATAAAATATGATCATACACTTTAACAAATAAAGAAGATGAATTAATTCTATAACAACAAGGAAAACCTAAATCTAAATACCGCTTATGGATCGGTTGACGTACTCCTCCGTAAGCTTTATCTTCGATTGTCGTTAGCTTCCTTGAATCCTTAGAATATTGTCTCTCGCTTCGTTATAGTGTGGCAACGCTCTCAAAACTGATTGAATGTCGTGTTTGGGTCGCAAAATTGAGAAGAAGAAGAGTTGTGTATGAATTGGTCAAGTTATATCGAGTTCTCTGTAAGGGGGACTCTAAGGGGGTTTTTATAGATGTAAGGGTTTACACGAATCCTATGTGCCATAGGAATAGGCGCGCCGCGGCATGCATTTTCCCCGCCGCGGCGCAACACAAATTCTGGAAATTATGTAAAAACCCGAGAGCTCCCCGCCGCGGCATAACTTTTCCTCGCCGCGGCGCGCAATGTTTTTGGATTCCTAGCATGCAACCCGAGAGCCCCTCGCCGCGGCATATGATTTCTTCGCCGCGGCGCGCCTTGCATGTAACAGTGTACATGGCTTTACATGTATTGTCGAGACCCTCGCCGCGGCGCATAATTTCTTCGCCGCGGCGCGCATTGCTTTCCTGCTCTTCATGCTTACCCCCTTACATATGTGATGGCATGACATGTACGGCTTACATATTTGACTCGTTTTGCCCGTAACTCGTGATCCGAGCGCCGTAAGTGTTCCGTTTTTGCGTGTTTTCATTATTTGACTCATTTGACGCTAAAAACACCTGAAATACACTAAAATATACCCGTGACTCCGAATGGATAGATTTATGAAAATAATCGAAATAATAGTCATAATAAATCTATATATTAATCAATCAAGCATAATTAATCACGAAATATTAGTGCTTTTCGAGCACTCATCACAAGTCACTAGAAATGGTGGCATAAATCCACTGGAGAACCATTGCATCGAGTGTCGACCATAGCTCCTTTTCATCATCGGTTGTTGGCACCTTCTCCTTGCCTTTTTTCGGTGAGATGGTGTGGTGGATAACCTTGTGTGATCGACAATGAATTTTGAATAGCTCCGCCCACGTCGCGTATTGGACGTTCTCCATCTCAAGAGTAATGGAGATGTGGGTCTTGATGTTGGAAACAGCAAGAGCGGGATGAAAGGATGATTTTGAGTCAGACATAGGGGCTGATGGAGGAAGAAGGGGTGGTGTTTGGCAGAGCAACAGCAGGCGCGAGGGAAGCTTGAAGGAGAGGAAACGCGCCTAGGGCTCTGATACCATAAAGGAAGATGATTCCGTGGTAATTTCATTGATTAACCAGAAATATATACAGAAGCTAATCATGCACTTGCCTAATACAATTGTGGAAGCTAATTATGCACTTGCCTAATACAATTATGGAAGCTAATTATGCACTTGCCTAATACAATTATTTACATTAATTCTTACACATACAATAATTTATATGGTACAATTTAAATATTCTATATTAGCAAGGGATTTCACAATTATTTTTTATCCTACATCTCCAACTTTATATCTAATTAATAACTGATGCATCAGTTGATATATAACATAACTTGACGTATATAACACTACTCAAAAAAGTAAGCAACCATACATGCTCAGACAGACAAAAATAAAAAATTTTGGTAATTATTTATTCCGTTTTACTGCTAAAAATTATTAATTATGAGTAGCATTATATACATCAAATTATGATATGTATCAAGAGACATATTAATTAAGTGCTAATTATTGATTGGATGTAAAGTTGGGGGTGTAGGATGAAGAAATGATGGTAGAGCCCCTACTAACAAGAGACCAATTAAATTGTACCATGTAAATTATAATATGCATAAAGTTTTAATAAACAGTTATTCATAAATTATATATTTGCACTAATACATCAAACTCAAGAAGCTTTTATTAGTTTTAATTATTACTTAATATAAATATACTCGCTTTCAAATTCAATATATTATTACACATTAATAGACCCAAATAAAAATATAAGCATATTTTTCTAGTGTTGAAATTAAAATTGAATAATTCTAAACATGATTTTTAAACTATTTACTACATTAAAGGATTTTGGTGAATAGGAGTACTATACATTATTTGTAATTGTTTCCAATTCATGATTTTATTTGAGTTTGAAGTTTTGGTTTTGATACAAGACACTTTTTTGTCTTTTAAATTTTATAATAAAAATTATACTTCAAAAATCCTTAAAAATTGTTTAAAAAAATAAATTTATTGCATATGAGTTATAAGACAGTAACACTCTTCATTCAAAATTATATAACATTACTTTAAAAAATATATTATTATTGAAAAATAAAATATTTATTATTTTAATTTAAAATTAATTTGTGATCATTATTGAGACATAATCTTATATAACGCACGTGACCCAAATTAATATATATAAAAAAGAGAGAGTTATTCAAAAATTAGAGTTTAAAAATGTTTGATTTTATTTGATTTACAAAAATTAGAGTTTTATTTATTTGTCGTATATTTTATTTGATTTATTAAATTTTTATTATTTTAATATTTTGCTATTTTATTTAATATCTTTTATAAATTTTTTTTTTTTTGGGTAAATGCAACAAATGGTGCAAATGAAGCCATGTTGCAATAGTATTGATTAAAATGCCTTTTTCTTTTAACTTTTTCTACTATCCACATTTTTTTTTCTTTCTTATACAATTCCTATAAAATCAAAATCTGAAACAAAGGAAAAAAAATTCAAAGAGGTCAAAGCCGATGTTTTCAATTCATTGGTTTTATGGCATCCAAAAAAAATAGAAGGGAAAAACATTGGGTAAAGTTTTTTTTTTTTTTTTTTGTTTTTTTGCATTATTCAATCATCTCTAATCTCTACTTCAGGATTTACTTTTATATATATATATATATATATATATATATTATTAAATTTTTATTTTAATTACAAAATTATGGTTACTAATTAATATTAATGATAATAATTATACTATTCTATAGTAAGAATTTTATTTATAATTTACTTCTTCTTTCAGAAGTTTTAAATAAGTTAAAATATATATTTATTTTTTAAAATAATTATAGAACTCGTAATTAAAAAAAATTATACAAAATTATTCAAATTTAATTACAAAAATTATTATTAATATTAATTTAAACTATATATATTTGTGATTTTGGATAATTTTGTACTTAAATTTTTGCTTATATAAAATTTTTATTACTATTTTATTTTATTTATTCTATGATAATATTATATGAATTATTTTATTATAAAGATAACAGTATAAAAATTTTATTTATGGTTTAATTCTTTTTTACAAGAAGTCTTAAATAAGTTAAAATGCGTGTTTAATTTTTAAAATAACCATAGCGCTCGTAATTAAAATAAAAATTAGACAAAATTATTGAAATTTAATTGAAAAAAATTATTATTAATTTTATTTATTTAATGTAAAAATATTATTATTAACTTTTTTAAAATAAGTTCCAAATTAAATAATATATGTTTGAATTAATTTTTTATTTGTTGTCACTATCTTAATATATTTTTATTTATTTTTTTACTTTTTTTTTTACAATAAATTTTAAATAAGTTAAAATACATATTTATTAATTACAACAATAATAGTACTCAAAGTTTAAAAAAAAAAAAAATAGGTAAAATTATTCAAATTTAATTAAGAAAATTAGTACTAACAATCAAAAGAAAATTAGACAAAATCATTCAAATTTAATCCTTCAAAATTACATAATTATAATTTATTTTCTATTTTTTATGATAAGTGTTTGCCTTTTTCTATTATTTGAACATTAATTACTTTATATTAAATTTTTTTATCAAATGATAATTGTGAATAAGGACTTGAACCGAGGCATTTTCTGGTGAAATGTCAAGCATTTACCAATTTATTAGGTACAAGCAATTACTTCATAATTAAAACTTATATTTTAATATTTGGAATGTAAATTTTGTAGGCTCCATAAAGTTTTATTTTATGATGGTTAGTTTTTTTTTAAGTTTGAACTTCTTCCAATTAGGCTTAATAGCACTTTGACTTATAAAGAAGTTTTTCATAACTAAGTAATATATATATATATATATATATATATATATATATATATATATATATATATATATATTACTTAGTAAATATAACAAGTGTTAAACAATTGCATTTTATTAGCGTGTGTATAAAAATTAATGATTTTGTATTTATTTAAAAACTTTCTTTGACAATTTATATATATATATTTTTTGTTTATTTGATATATTTTGTTGGATAATTTATATTTCTTTTAGTAGATAAATTGTATAAATATATTTATTTTATAATTATAATTTTAATTTTTTTGATAATTTTATATTTATTATAAAATAATAATATTTTTATTTTTATACTTTTTATTTATATAATATATTTTGTTTGATAATTTATATATATATTTTAGCACCTTTATATATAAAGAACATTTGCTCCACAATATTTATTTGACAATGATTTTGTTTGATATTTTTTTGACAATTGTAAAATAGAATTTTTTTTCTGTTTTTATTATTATTTTTTAAAAATGGACAATGAAGGCAATAGGCATGATCTAAAATAGAGTTGAGATAACTTAAATTATGAAATAGACTTTATCTTAATATCATTTATACTTTTAAATATTTTGATCCTTATTATAAGCATGAAAAAAATTATTTCCTCTTTTATTTATTTTTTCTCTATCATTTGTTGAATTGTTTTTCCTTCTATTTTTATGGACAATTTTTTTTCTTTATTTGATGTTTAAAATATATTTTCTCCAAAAAAAAAAATTTGTTGAAATGAATATCAATTTTTCACAGTTCATTGTAGTTTTTTTTTATTATTAATCTTATTTTATGGCTCTATTTATTTTACATAATTTTTTTAATATTTGATATTATGGGTATATGATATAAAAATTTGTCATTCACATATCAATGTTATTTTGTAGAAGTGTACTTTCTTTTCAACTCCGGAGGTTCTCATACATTATATCTATGTACAAATATAAATATATTTTCTTAGTGTTGAAATTAAAGTTTAAATTAAACATGAATAATTCTAAACATGAGTTCTATACTGTTATGCTACTTTAAATAATTTTGATGAACAATCATGACTTGTACAATATAATATTATATATATTATTTATAATAACTCTAGTTAAAGTTTTTATTTGAGTTTGAAGTTTTGATTTGATAAGAAATTCATTTTTCTCTCTTTTAGATTATATAATAAAGATTGTAATTCATAAATTCTTGAAAGTTATTTAAAAATATAATTTTTAAATAATTTTATTATTGATTGTAAGTTATAAGGCAGACATCATACCTTATTTTAAATTATGTAATATTATTTTAAATCATTAAAAATTTATTATTTTTAATTTTAAATTAATTATTTTAATTTGTGATTATTATTGAGACAAAATTTTGTACAATGCAATTGACCAAAACTAGTTGTCATAAAACATGTGAGTCCTAAACTCTAAACCAAAAATTCGAAGCAAATTCAATATAATGGAAAAAGGTTTTCTCTAAACCAAAAATTTGAAGCAAATTCAAAATAATGGAAAATGTTTGCTCTAAACCAAAAATTTGAAACAAATCCAAAATAATGGAAGGTAAAGATGATAATTTGAAGGGAAGGAAAAAAAAACACAAAAAAAGGAAGTGAAAAAAAAAATCAAATAATAGTAATAGGATTATTTTAAAAAAAATTATAAATGAGAGAAATGATGGGAGGAAAGTGATAATAGAGAAAAAAAAAATTGACATTGACCACTTTACACCTAGTTTTAATAATAAAATATAATATTATTGTTTAAAAAATGACTAAATTGACCCATGTTTAATAATGTGACTAAAGTATTCATTTGACACAAGCAAAAGTGACTTTAAAAAACCATCTCCCAATAAAATATGCTATCTTCAATTTTTATTACAAAATCATGTTTTTTAAACTACTTTGATCCCATATGTCAAAATAATTTTAAGGATATAATCTAACATAACCTCATTTAATTAATCTTAATTTAACATAGACCCCTTACTTATATTTGTATACATTAAAAGAGTCACCATAGAATAAAAATAATAAAAAGAGGTTATGTTAGTCTATTTTTCATAATTGAATGATAAAATTACTTTTGTGAAATAATTTTTTTGCAAAATAACTTTTGTCTCAAAGTTCAATATCATTATTGTTTCACACTTTCATTATATAGTAAAAAAATATTAATATCACATAAATTTATCCCCATTTTTAAACCTACATTTTTTATAGATGTCATGTATCAAAATTATTTTAAAAATTAAAAATTCATTAATTTTTATAGATAATACTGACACATGTGACAATATGAAGAATACAAGTGTAAAAATAAATGCAAAATTATGTATCCTTAGATTTCATCAACACCTAAACTATATATGCTAAAATCATTTCGGTAAAACTTTCCTTAAAACTTTTATTAGTTTGAGTATTTCATACTAAACTAATTAATTTCTTTAGATTAAAAATTTGTGATGATGTAAACATTTTCTTAATAAGATTTCCTTCTTGTCAATATGTTTATGGCTCTGATACCAATTTGCATACTGAATTTTTAAGTTTCAATTAACTTATCTTCTAATTTGTTCTTTGAATAAATAAAATATAAAAATTAGAATATTAAATTCTTTTCATTTACCTTGACAAATTTTTGTGTAAAAAAATTCCTTAAGATTTTTCTTATGGAATGATCTATTAGGTATAAAATACTAGAAATATAATATGTATAAATATTTAAAAGAGTGTCAAATCTTTTAAAAAAATTTAAACAAGTTTCGTAACTTTTGTTATCAAAATATTGTTCTAGAATTCAAATATTTTCTTTTAAAATCTTTAATTTTGATCATAATTTTGTTTTATTTTCTTTTGTTTTTGCTTATACAAATTTTTCCATGTTCATCTTACTATTTATTAATTTGTAAATGAAATAAACAAATATTAAATTATTCAAGATCCTTAATTAGTTTAGGGTTATAGTTATCATACCTGAATTTAATGGGTTCACCAGGATCTTCCCTTTCTTTGATCTTCTTCTTTTATTACACCTTATATGCTTCAACTTGCTTCAATCCTTTATCTCTACCCAGTGATGGAGAAGCTTTTGTATCTGTACTACCGTACATATTATGATGTCTAAAATTGAAATTATAAAGAAATAAGGAAAGAGTGACTTCACTCTATTTTATTCAGGTCTAAAGCCAACTAAGAATCTTAAAGAAATCCTTAGCTATTCATTTCTTGAAAATACATAATTACTAGATTATACATAGAATGGAGATGAGATAGAAAATGGCTTTCTATTCCTAAGCCTTTTGCTCTCTGTGTACTCTGTGTGTTTCAAATGGGAATAAGGATTTCTTTCATGACACAAGAAAATCCCTTTTTTACAAAATAAAGAGTCACTATTTATTTGCTTTTTCTATTTTGGCCTCAGTCATTCCTTTTCCTCAGCATATGCTGCCGACTAAAGATGTGGGTTTACATCTTTATTTTCTTTTGTTGTTTTTTGCCAACAGTCCTTCTTTTTTCATTTTTCGTAGTCATTTTTTGCCTATAATTTTGATGATGCAATTGATGACGTATCTTCATCTTCTCAATCCCTGATGCAAAAAATGCATTTGTGATTATTAGTAATTTTTCTGGCATAGAAGCAAAAAATCTTCATTATTTATTGACAAATTTTTAGGTCGTTACTATTGAAGTTAATTTGCTGATTTTTTACCATCTTCTTTAGTGAGAATTATATTGCTATATGAGAAATAATAATGACCTTATTAGTTGAATAATTTACTTTAATTTTAGTAGAATTATCAAGCTTCTTGATTTTATAGTAAATTTGACTTAGCATTTGTTGTCTTAATACACAGAGTTCTTCTGTGTTGAATTCCTTCTCTAGAATTGCCCTTGGCTTGGGAACTTTTTTGTTAGTTTTAGTAATCCCTAATTTGATAAAATGATAAGGACTTATACAACCTTCCTCATTCCAGTTCATTAATGAGCTGAAAAATCTAAGATAAATAAGCTTATCTCTTACTCTAATATTTTTCCTAAAATTCTTGATGGCTTTTTTAAAATTTTTAGGAAAATAATTTAATTCACTTAAATTAATTCTTAGATAAAGGTTTTCAATTAAACTTGCATAGTAAGCTCTATATACAAAAATTGGATCTGCTCCTTCTAAAATATTAAAATTACTTCTTGTAGGGTATTCTTTTTCTATGGTGTAGAATATTATATCTTCTATATGTTCCTGGGTAGATTTTCTAGCCAAGTTGTAGAGACCCAACCATTGTGTGTTATTGAGATTCCTGTATTGATCTTTTTTTTTTTAATTTCTGATGTATTCTTGAAGGATGCCTCCTTGAATAAAATTGGTGCTCATATTATATTTTCTGAAGTTTTTAACTTGGTTGTTGTTGTTGTAGTACTGTTGTAGAGTAATTTTTTATAATTTCTTCTGGAGTTATTAATTTTAGTGTTTTGTAATTGGTATAACTACATTATACTTCTATTTTCTTAGTGAAGGCTCTTTGAGTTACTCTACTAAATTCAAGAATAATTTTACTTGCTTCTGTCCAATTGTTATAAATTCCTGGTTTTGAGCCATTGTAGATCACATAAGTCTTTTTTTGTTCTTCTTTTTCTACTTCATTAGCCTAATTGAACTTTTTCTTTTTTTATTTTAGAGATTTTATTCTCTTTTAAACTATTAGGTTCTTTCATTTTATTTTAAATTCTTTCCTCAAAAGTTTTACCTTCTTTAGGTTTAATTTTTTATGAGGATTCCTCTTCATGATCTAAGAGTTGTTTTGAATAATTAAATTCTTCTTGTTTATTTTCTGTCCTCATAAGAGACTTCTCAAGATATAACAGCCTGAGCTATTTCTAAAGAATTTTTATCTCTTTTTATTTTATCTTGATTTTGATTTCAATCTTTTTCATTCCTACAATATAAAAATAGTTAAAAGTGCTAATTATCTCATTAATCCATTTGTTAGGTTGTTTTCAGTTTCCAGTTTCCAGTTTCTGGTTAATGCTACCTGATAGGTCTTCCTTACAATCACTTGCTATGTTAGTTCTTAAAAAATATCTAAAATTATATTACATTAAAACCACATACGTAACACACTAAGAGATAAATACTTACATAAAGCTATATGGGTAAATCCATCATACTTTCGTAATTTTGATTAATCTCATTTATCATTTAGCCAGTATTATTCTTCATCATATCTTTCATCTTAAGGAAATTCTCCTGGAGTGGTCTCAATTCAAGTCAGTTATGGAATTTAAACACTATTTTTAGTATCTCTAATTATTATTATTTCTTCCAAAGAGCAGAGTAATATTAAAATTTGGATATAAAGCCGATTCTAGAAGTACTTTGCATGGTTGTACATGAACTTTATTAGTATTCATTTTATTCTCAAGGGTTATCATGGTAATGATTTATTGGGATAATCTTTGGAAGAACTCTTATGTCTTACGTATTTATTAATTAATTAAAATAACGACAATTGTTTCTTTTCAATTTTATGACCGTTGATAAGAACCAATTGGTCAATATCCTAAAAAAATGGGTTGAATAATCTCTTGAAATATATGACTTTTTCTTGATTCTAAAGGCTTGGAAAATATTGAGGTGAAATTAAGTAATGTATATTATATACATTACATATGAATATTAAATAATATAAAGAGTTGCTATTTTCAAAGCAAAAAATACTAATGACATAGCAATTTAAAACTTTGCATCATAATTTAACAATTTAATGTTTTAAAAAAAATTAAAATATTGCTCTCACGTTAGTATATTTTACTTTAAAAATAAGATTATCCATGATATATAATGAACTATAAATTTTTGTAATTGTCCGAAGTTTTTTGAAATATAAAAATTCATAATCACATTAGTAAAAAATGAAAAAGTTGTTATCATTACTATATAATGGATGATTCCAATCCCCACTCTCTATTATCCTTTGATGAATTGAAAGAAAATAAAAATATATTAAATGGTCAACATAATTGTAATAATGGTTATTATCATGTAATAATGCTTAAAGGGTCAACATAATTGCCATAAAAATTTAGTAGCATGAAATAAGTTTGTGGATAATTAATATGATTAGGATGAACAAAACGTTATTGCATGTAATTTAATAAATAAATAAATAATCAGAAAAGAACTAATCACCGATGATAAAGTTGTCATTCTCATGGATATTTTGAATTTTTATAATGTAAATAGCAAACGTGTAAAGTAGATAATTGAAAATACAGAGAAGTAAAATCTAGCGTCTGGTATGTTTGACATACAATGTTCGAGTGTGCCGACTTTTCTGCTACTTTTTAATATATATATATATATATATATGTCTTTTCAGTAACAGTTGGCATAAGAGATGGCACAATTATCATAAGTACAAAACCCTCACCACTCTCTTTTTAGGAAGGAACTTTCATTCAATTTCATAAAATAAAACAATAAAAAAAACACTTACTTAAAGATTTTTCTTAGCTATATATATTGTACATTTATGCCCATAATATTACTTAGTATGCATTACTTAAAACTTATTTAATAATAATTTTAATTTTTAATTTTAATTTTTTAATTAAATATATTTAGTAACAATTTTTATTTTTAATTTTTATATTATTAAGAATCAATGCCAAAATATGAGATTATTCATAAATCTTTAAAAAAAATTAAATTAAATTTCTAATTTATGATTTTTTTCATTTTCACCAAATATTTTTTTCTTAAGAGTGAATAAAGTCTTATAACTTTTGAATTTAGAAGTATTGAAAGAAAATAATTAAAAACTTAAATTAAAAAAAATAATAACCAAAATTTTTCTTTATTTTTAAAGTTTTTTAGAAAAAAATAAAAAAATAGAAAGCATTATTAAATAATTTGGAGGTAATGTTTTTATGTTTTTATTGAAAATTACTAAGGAAAAATTATTATCACACATTAATAATTATTTTTATAAAAGAATTAAAAATAACAAAATAAATTATTTAATTATAAATAATAAATTATAATTTAAAATTTACTCCTTATATTCTACCCTAACAAGACAGTATCAATTTATGTAATTATCCCTCCTAATTAATGAATGACGTGTTAGAGGAAAAAAAAAACATAGGAAAGAACTTTTTATTACCACGTGAAAATACTAAAGGTTGATCCAATAAATTTCAATAATTAATTTTTAACGTATTGAATAAACTCTAAAACAAAATATACATAAAATTAGTGATAGATCTAGAAATTTTGTTTAAAAGGTGCACCATATAAATAATAAAATAATAATATTACTTGTTTTCATTTACTACTTGTTTTAAAAAAATATATTATATATATGTATTTTATTTGAGTATAAATATTTTAAATTATTAAATTTTTAATGTATTTTTCATAATAAAATATTAAAAATAAATCTTCATATGTGATATAGACCTATTATATATATATAATTTGTCTATAATTCTATAAATATTATATATAAGTTGAAGGGTGCTAGTGCCTCTCTTCGCCCCTATAAGTTCAACCAGTGCATGAAATAAAGGGTTTGAAAATTATAGCTTTAAGCTTGAAAGGGTTGCAATGATTTCCAATCCAATCTCCAGATATCTTCCAAAGTGTAACAGTCCACGAGTTTGCGTAGCAAAAATTTGACCTTTTGGTGCCAAGAATCTCTAAGTCAAGGCCAGTCCATCACCTTTCGAGTCTAACACATGACCATTGTCCAAAAACTTCGGTGCTTCTTGAGAAAATACCAACAAGAACTACTCTTAACGAGTCTCACATATATGCGACTTACTGATTGCTTCCTAACATCAAAGTGACCTTACTGAGACGCTCGTCCCATTGTAAGGAACCTCATCATCAAGGCATTATGCCACACAACTGCTCACCTAACAGTGCCAGTCACACATGTTTATAGCAAGTAGTACAACAATGTACCAAGACTTAGTCGACTTTTCATGCCTCTTGTCGGATCTCTTCATCCACAACCTCGAATAGGCAACTTGATAGTGCGGACCAACTCCTCGCCCAAAGGCCAACTTCATCTTGCATCTCTCGTGCACATATGCTCAATCCTCCTCATCATACTTTACTCAAGCTAACACCCATGCCAACTTATCCTTAAGTCATCTAAGCAAGTGTGTCTTCCATGTAAACAAGTTTCATTCATACAAACTCACATGTTGCTTGAGTAAGCAACTCTTTGATCTGAAGCCCCACATTTGATGCCTTCATCTTAGCACATTATTTCCCACTTTCATGCCATTAAGCCTATGGATCCTTAGTGCTTGATAGAACCCATGACCGACACATGTCCCCACTTGACATCATTATAAAGGTTGTCACATTCGTAACGTGCCCTACTTATTGATGCACCATCACTTGTGCCACGCCACCTACAAGACATGCTGCATTTTCACGAAGCTACTTTCACTTACCCACATCGAGTAAACTGTCGGGCATATTCGTCCTTCATATATAGCCTTTCGTGTGGAAATTATGTGCAGTATCAATCCTTTGGCATCCCAGATACTGTCTCTAAGACTCATAGCTTTAAGGAGACATTGACTTGCGTGCTAATTAGCACAACCAATGCCAGCTGATGCACAAAAATTTGATAGTCAAATTTTGTATTTCTGAAAAGCTCGCAAGTGTACAAATTTATGATTTTTTTTCCTTAAACCTAGAAAATTTCAAATTAATAGCAATTTTTACTACAATTAATTAATTTATTTATTTGATTCGAACAGTTAATTAATCAATTGGAATTATCTCAAGGAAATATTATAATCACCTAATATAATACAAATTAATGCGATCAAATTAGGCACTTATTTATAATATTATTTATAACAACCGTATCTAAGCAAACAACTACTGTATCTAAATTTTTTTAGATACAGTTACTATTTAGGTACGGTTAACAATTGTATTTAAATAGTTTTAGGTACAGTTATGTATAATTTTATATCTTTAAAAGTTAATTTTTTTAAAAAAATATTAATTTTCTGTAATAATTTTTTTTTATCCTGTTCATAAACCCTACTCATTTGAGACTATGCACATTTTAGAATTTGATCAAAAATTCATATATATATATATATATATATATATATATATATGAAATTCATTATAAATTAAAATCCTGAGCTGCAATTTTCTCACCTTTAATCCGGGACAGCTATTTGCAATAGCATACAAGGATTCATATGCTATAAACATACCACCAATGTTCAGGTGCTGCAAGGACTCAGCTCTCTATATCTGATCCGAAAAAGAAGAAATTAAAATAAATTGGATTAAAATATGAGTTTTTTTTTTTTTTTTCTATTGCAGAATATGAGTTATTTATATTAGAACTACTTTTTGGCCTTCCATATTCCTTGAAGCAGAGGAATTATAGAAAAAGTTTTAATAGTGACTATCTTAGTTGAAAGAAGTGCATACCAATTGAACAACACCATTATCTGAAATGCTAGTCATACCTTAGAAGGATATAGTTGTTAAATTGTTGATGCAGTTAGCCATTGATATTTGGGACAGTCCATTGTCACCTATTTGGCACCCCCATCGACTCCTTGAACTAAAAATTTATCAGATTTAGTTAGTATTATATATGCATTGGCTTGAACTAAGGATCCAAAATTAATAAAACAGAGGAATTTCTGTCAGATAGTAAAACAATACATGTCAAGCTCTTTCAGGCTATAAGCAGAGCTAACAATACTGGCCGTCAAATCATCATCCATCTTCAAACCACCAAAGCTCCAATTCTCTCTACAACCCAGAGATCGCTTCACTCCTTGTCTCCATTTTCGACACACACTACTCCCCTAATTTTACAAATTTCAATTTCAAACAGGAAAAATAAAAAAAATAAACCCAAATAAAACCAGAAACCATAATTCAAAAGAAACACGTATACAGTGTTGTAGACTGTGGATGATGATAACAAGGAATTAGGTAGATTTTAAACTTTAAAATCTTTTAAAGTAGATTTAGATACGGTTGTTAACTGTATTTGTAGTCTTTTAAATACAATTAACCAATTAACAACTGTACTTAAATCACTTATTTAACAATCGTACCTAAATGGATTTATTGTTGTAGTGTACAAATTAAGATTTAGTCAATTATTAATTCATAATCATAAATATTAAGAACATGAATAAGAAATAAATCTAAAACTCATATATAATTAAATTACAAAATTATTCTTCCAATTATTGGAAGTAATACTAATATCTCAAATATATAAATTAGCTAATTATAACTAAATTAGTGTCAATCAATTTAGTCATGAGAAGTATACATAAAATTAAAGAGAATAAAAAAATATTACAATAAAAATACTCCAATTGATCTTCTAGCTCCAAATTCTTGAAGTTGGTTGATTCTCTTTCTTAAATCCTTAGAGTAGCTTTACAAATGGATGGTCTTCTCTTGATTTTGGGTGAGTTTTTGGATGAAAATCCCAACTGCCACAGTAGTTAAGAGTGGAGGAACTTGGCTATCAAAACCTTATATTTGAGAGAGGCATAGTGTGGTATTTATAAGAGAGTAAAGGGAAAAATATCATAAATACAATTGAGTTTTAACATTTCTACATAAATAACCCTGACTTTTTCAAAAAGTCAGAAGTGCCCTCACCATATATCACAATTACTTAACCGTGTAATTTAGGGGTATTAAGGTAAAATTAGAATTGCAAGATGATGCCTTCCAACTAAGCTACAAGACATTTGACTTAATAATTAATAATGTAACTAACCCTTTTAAATATTTTTTTTTTTTGGATAGTGTGCTTCCAAATAACAACAATATACTTTTTATAATTTCAAATAATCTATATATCATTAATAAAAGAGTAGTTTTTTTTATCCATTGTACACAACTTTTTATTTTGTACTTTAATTAGTTTTATTAAAAGTTGAAAATATATTAAAAGATAAAATTTATTTAAATATGTATATAAGAATAATATATAAGATTTAAAAACTTTGTCAAAGATAAAATATATTGTCAAAGTTGTTGGATCTCTAATAGTTTTTATACTTTAAAATGTAAACATACAAAATATACTTTTTATTATATATTTAGAAAGCAGTGAAAAATTAAAAGTAAAATATTTATTAAATTTTGAAAATAAGGATCTCAGACAAAATTTTCTTAATGAAAATCCAAAAATTTTCTATTCAAGTCACATTTAATGCATTTTTTTTTAAATTTGTGTCACTAATGATCGTAACTTTTTAACTCATTTTTCTTACTTAAGTAATTTTATTTAGAGAAAAATAACAATAATTCTAATTGTAGAACTTAAAGAAAATATTTATGTTATGTATTTTATTCGATTTGTATATTTAAATAGAAAGCGTTATTGGAGGATGAAGAGATAAAATTAAAATAGGTTATGAGATAAGTTTTTTTATTTTTTTTTAAATTACATTTTTTAGAACTTTTTTTTTTTTTTGTGCATTAACATGAAATCGCAATATATTACATAATCCAATTACAAGATACAATTGTAGAGGCATATGTGGTGCTATATGATATTCAAACTGGAAGGCATCATCTTGTATATAATAATGGTATCAGTTTTACGACTTAAAAAAATGTGAATATTTAATTTATTAAGAAAAAAAAAAGATTATTAATTATTAAAAATATGTTTTATGAATTGTGTCATAAATTTCTGAATTGTGTCAGGAACAAATAGAAATTTCTGAATTTTGTTAGGGACAATCAGAAATTTCTAACGGTGTTAGATCATAGGGGTATTTTTGAATATGCCCTTAAACCTCAAAGTTATTTAAGATTTTTTTGTAAGAGTTAAGGTTATTTTTGAAGAAACGTTTAACCTTAGGGGTATAATTGAATTTTTTCCAGAGTAAAGAAACACACATGGATTAGGATTTTTGGTACGCGAGCTGTGGTACACAAATTTTTTTGCTGTGGCGCACATTGAATTTCATCCCCAGTATAGAAACCTGAGACTTGGTTGCCAAGGAACACTTATTTCTTTGTTGCGGTGCGTGTTGTTGTGCTTGCCTTGTATGTAGCCCTTACATAATAAATGGTCTTCAATGTAAGGCTTACATTGCTCAATTCTTTCTACTCCAATTTTACTTTCTTTGATTCATTTAAGTCCAATATTCTTCTAAGAATCCAAAAACCTACAAAACACATAAATACCTTCTAAAACACAATAATAATAAAATAAAACATAAAATAAATGCTTAAAAATATAATAAAATATAGGTTAAAATAATGTTCATCACTAGCCCCATGAGCATTCTCTAACTCACAGGTAGCTCACTTAGTACACCTTGTCCACACGTGCCGCGAGTAGTGGAAAACTTTACACCATGCCTTCCCCTAAAAAATACTTAGAGCAATTTTTCTTGTTTCAGGAATAAGAATCACTTTGTGCGAAGAGACATAAGTTCAAAATAATTTAATATAATTATTTCATAAATTATTAAACTGCTTTTCATACAGACCGTGACACAAAGCATGACCAAGATGTAGTTACTAGGTGTGTGGATACCAAAGGGAAAATCTCACAATAAGGAATGCTTTTCACTCAATTGACACTCCAGACACACAAAGAGATTTTACCAACCTAGAGTTGTTAACATTATCAATTGTACGAACCTAGTTGGGTCGCCCAAGCTCATTTCTTGTTTCTTTAGGTCATGTTTGATAGCAATTTTGATTTATAATTAAATAATTAGTTGTGTTTCTAATTTTTTTTGTAAAAATAATCATAATGCATTTGATAATAATTCATATTTAGTGATTTTTAAAAAAAAAAATTCACAAATCACATACAAGTTATTTGATAATGCTTTTTACTTTTTGATTTTTTTTTCAAAAATTTTAAAAATAATGAAATTTTTGGTTATTAAATACAAATTATAAAATTTTTAATCATTTTCTTCCTATACTTATATATTTAAAAGTTATAAGACTGATTTACTCTCTAAAAAATGTTTGGTAAAAATAAAAAAAAAAATCAAAAATTTGATTCAATTAAAATCTTTATTTTAAAGATTTATGAATCACCCCATATTTTAATAATAATTTTTTAATTATAAAAATTAAAATTATTATGAAATATGCTCTAAATGAATGGTAACACTTTTTTACCATTCCAATTCATGCTATTTCCATTAATTTGTTATTTACTCAAATGATTGATTATGAATCCACAATTCTAAGAGATTACAAACGTCCTACCAATCGATCATTAATATTATAATTTAAGGCATTATGAATAAGGTAAATAAACAAAAGAAAATTTTAAATATTTAATTATTTAATTATGCAAAATTTGGTTCAACAATGACCTTAAGAAATTGAGTTTATAAATCCATAAATATATTTAATAAATAAATAAGAGTAAAACATAGAATTAACACAATAAATTAATAAACGAAAAGTGAAAACAACAAAACCATAAATTTTTAATTAAATAATTTATATTAGTCATGTAATATTTAAATTATTACATAATTTAAATATTAATTAATATAATATATTTATAAAATATTATCTTTCAAAAATCTATAAATAAGCTTTTATAATCTAAAGATAGGCATAAGTTAACCGCCATAGACGGAACATCTCATAGGCTGGGCAGGGCTGTAACTCAAGTCAAAATCTTTACAAAAAATTAAATATGTGTATATATATATTAAGGTAATAATATTGTTATAATTATTTTTATTATTGTCCAATTTTATTGTATAAATTATTTATTATATTTTACAATTAATTACACTTTAGTGTTGCTATTATTATATAAAGTTGTAATTAATAAAATATTATTATGATAATAAAAAATAAGTTGTGACAATATCGCTATCCTTATTTTTTTTTGTGATAATATATATTATAATACCCTTGAACTCTTTATTATATATTGTAACAAAAAAAAGTTAAAATATCTAACTTTGGTCCAATTCATTATTGTAAAAATACGATTGAACAAACCTAATAAAACTTAAAAAATATAATATGCATTTTTTAAATAAACAACTATGTTCAACAAAATACATATATATGCACATATTTAATTTACAAGGTTCAAATTCACGTCTATGAATACTTGCAATAATTATATTTTATTATATTATAAAACAATTTACAAAAATAAAAATAAAGAAGCTTGGTGACAAGCATTTGGAATAAAGATAGAAATTTATTTTAACAATTTTTTTCTCATTTTAGCTTTATATTACATTTTTTTTTTATTTCAATAACCATTTTAATTGAGCTACATGTAAGTTTATATTAAAAAAAATTTAAGTTTTGCGTTAATAACATAATCAAAATTTAAAACTTCACCCCCCCCCCCCCCGGAAAAAAGTCTTGGCTCTACCCCTACTCACCCTCAAATCCTCCCAAACTCTCTCTAATCTTAGCTAGCTTTTCTCTAAAAAACTAACTTAAGCATCGAAGTAGTTACGATATCTACCTGTGTGGTTCTTTTTGACATAATTTTTTAGTGATCGGTCGACGTTTCCAAAAAAACGTAATTGAACATAAATCGGCTTAAAAACATTGTTCCAGAAAGACAAATACCTTATAGTAATGGGCTTGCTAGTCCAAACATGCATATTACTGATTGAGAAGAAGTAGAACTTGAAGCAAATACAGGCTGCATTGTTGAAAATGGTAGGTACGTATCTTAAACTATTTCCTACACCTTTTCTTCACTTCAAAGAACGCTAAGGAACAATGCCAAACCACTCAGTTGAGTTGGTAATAAGAATGCCCACACCCAACACCAATCAGGTTGCGAGTTCAAGCTTTATGAGGAATAATTTGTAATTTGTCCCTCTTGACATATATGTCATATTATATATTTTGTTCAGTTTAGTGAGGTTCAAAATTTCCCTAGTGGTTTCCCATAGGCCATAGATAGGGCAGAGCTGTCATGACATATGACATATGACATATGACATATTATATGGCTCAGAATAAGACCGACTTTTGCTGTTTGCTTAAAAATAAAATTAAAAAAATAATAAAAATAATCCCCCTAAAATTTATAATAACAAAAATAATATTATTATATTCAAATTATATATTTTTACAATAAAAAAATAATTTTTACATCATTTTTTTTAAAGTCCGTTCAATTAAGCGTCATTTAAATTAAATTATTGCAATTTAAAATAATTGTTGAATATTTAATATTATATACTCAATATTGAATGTTCAATGTTATTGGGTGTTAGTTTTATTATTATAAATTTTAGGGGTATTATTTTTTATAAATTTTTTAAAAAATTTGATATTATAAACTACTAAATGTAGACTTATATTTTGTTTACATGTGTTTTTGCTAAAAGTGCAATTTAAAATATTTTTAGAATAAGCATTTTTAGGAAAAGCCAGTATTCGTGCATTTATCGGAAAACACATGTATTCTAATTCTAAGACTTTAGACATAAAAGAAAGTTCCTAATTGATTTTTATCTCATTTTATATATTTAAAAGACTTACGGTGTTTGATTTAGTCACTGTAATAAAAAAAGAAATCAGTATTACAGTGTTTGGTTTGACAACTATAATGTAATAGAATACAAAAAAATCACAACAATTAATAAATTTTAATTAATCACATAAATTAATAAAAAAAATTAATTCAGCAAAAAAAATTAATTATAACGATAAAATTAACAACAATTAATAAATTTTAATTAATCACATAAATTAACAACAACAAAAATTAATTTAGCAAAAAAAAAAAATTTAAAAAAAAAAAAGCACAATCGTCGTGATGGCTGAGGAGGGCGATGGTTGGCGCACGACGGCTGGACGGGAGGACGCGAGCTAGACGACGACGACGAGCTGGACGGCTACGCGAGCTGGAACACAGCGCGAGTTGGAGGACGAGGCTAGTTGGACGGGACGACAACGGAGGGAACGACGAGGCCAGCCGAACGGGACGACGAGGCCAGCCGGACGGGACGACGACGCCAGTGCAGGAGCTGGACGAGGACGACGAGCACGGGAACAAGGAAATATTTGGGGAGAGGCGTAATGTAATCCCCATTCCTTATCCCAGCATGTGTAATCCTTTTTCCCTCTCCACATGTAATTGATTACATTACATTACATGTATTTAGGTCAACCAAACAATGTAATGTACTGAATCAATTACATTATATGTTCTATTACAGTGTACCAAACACCACCTAAATATTTAACTGTAATGTTATTCCATCTAATAAGATTCCATCTTCCCATTTAGAAAAGAATCACCTACAAGTAATTTGTAGTAATGGATTTTTGTAAAAACTCCAATGACAAACCCTAGAAAGATCTCTCTGTCCAGCATGACAAAAACTAAAGAATAAAACAGCTAGCAGTTCTGAAATGCATTTATACATCATTCGATTTGAAGCTCCAAAGTACATAAATATTGTATACAATTAAAATAGCCTCTCTGTCCAGCATGACAAAAACTAAAGAATAAAACAGCTAGCAGTTCTGAAATGCATTTATACATCATTCGATTTGAAGCTCCAAAGTACATAAATATTGTGCGTCTATGTACATATTTAATTTATATACACGCTATAAATAAAGGTACATTCTATATAGAGTATACATATATATAATATAGGGAGCAATGTTGTGGGGTCCTTTTATTTATGTAAAAGTTGTTTAATTTTTTAGCTTAAAAAATATACTTTTAAGTTTATTTATTTGTGAAAAAAGTATTTTTAAGTTTTTTATGCTTTAAAAAAATATGTTTTTAAATCTCTTTATTTTTAAAAAAAGTGTCAAGCAAATATAAAGTTGACTTTTCATACAATTTTTCGTTAAATCTAACAGAATAACATACGTGTAACATACATATTTATATTTTTCAATAGATATATACATAAAATATTAATATTTAATTAAAAAATTAATTAAATTTAAAAAAAAATTCAAACATCAACAAACTTTTCATTGTTTAATATTCAAGTTTGATTGAAAGAATTTGTTAAAAAATTAGATTAATTTTTTTAATTAAAAATTACTTAATTAGATATATATTTATCTATTGAAAAATATAAATATGTATATTATATATGTACTATTCTATAAAATTTAACGAAAAATTAGATAAAAAATTAACTTTATTTTTACTTGATACATTCTTTAAGAATAAAACTAAAAAATTAAATAATTCTTATTATCTAAATAAATTTATCAATCCGACTCTCAACTATCTACAACCAATATAATATTTTGGATTCAATTCATTATTTACAATAGCTTATCTGGAAGCTAACTTGCTGTCTCTTAAAACAGCAGTACTCTGAAGTACCTCATAAGTCACACCAGACACAATAGTACAAATAAAGCTTTCCTTGAGTAACTCTAACAACACTGCTCTTTCAACTCAGCGGCAAATTTGCTGGAGCTTGACCGAATAATATCTACATTCATGCCTTTACAAAACTCCATTTTCTATAATTCTTATGAATATCTAACCTCAAACCTAACCTCAAAAAAAAAAAAAAAAACAGAGAGAGAGAATTTTGATGAAGAAATATATTCTTCATAATATCTTTTATTAATTTTTCTATCAGTTATTTTATGATTATGTCAATTTTCTAAGACTCATATAATAATATAAATAAAAATTTATATCACTCTTTATAACTATAAGAGTATATGCTAAATGCTTGCCTTTTAGGGATAAGCTTGGGATTACCTTATTATTTATACTTCACCTTGTTACGATTTGGTTTGAAGACAAGTCAACTTCTAGCCACATTCATGCTTGGCAGTTCTGCAATATTTTTTTTCTTAAAATTAATCGATAAACACCAATTTTTTTGTGCAAGGGAGGACAATTATTGCCTCTGTTGAGTCTTAAACCTACAATCTTTAGCCATGATGTATTTCATATTTAGCAATAAGCCAATAAAATGTCTAGCTAATTGAATTTCTCATATTTCTCACCAATTAATAATTCGGATTTAAAATAGGTGTAACTAAGAGTGCCTTTAACTTCAGATAAATTTCATTATTTAAGACAAGTTAACAAAGTAAATAAAGAATTCAACTAGCAAGAAACTCCTTTTTTTTTTGTTCACTCAAACTCGTTTCATGTTTAATGTCTCCTGTTATCTTTTTAAACATTGATAGCTTAGAAAATTATTTTAACTTCTTAGGTAATTAAAAGTAGTATGACCTCCCTACCGTGCTTAATCTATGTTCATTCCTATAAAAAAAACTGTATCCATTTTAATCTCTATATTATCAAAACAAACCATATTAGTCCAAATATTAATTTATTTTTGTTCAATTTAACTGAAACTAAATAACTTGAGTTCATATTTTGCCACATGGCAAAATATTCAAAAGAAATTTTGGCATTTAATTTTTCCCCCTTTTTTCTTCCTCTCTTTTTTTTTTTTTTTCAAAACAACCAGCACCGCGCAAGCTGAACAATCTGCCTGCCAATGCCATCATCGTTGTTGTTTGTTGATTTCAAACATCGCTAATTCAAAATCTAGTTTTGTACAAAAAAATAATAAATAAATAAATAAAAGAAGAAGAAGAGAGGAAGGGGAAGGGAAAAAAAAGGGATAAAACAAAGAAGAAAATTGGTTTTGGAAAGAAAAAAAAAAAAAAAAGATAAAGAAGAAGAAGAGAGAAAGGGGAGGGGAGCTAGTTGTTCTAGAAAAAAAAAAATAGGAAAAAAAGGAAGAATAAGAAGAACAATAAGAGAGGAAGGAGAGGGAGGGAAAAAAATTAAATGCTAAAATTATCTCAAAATTTTTTGCCATGTGCATAGCATATGTTAAAATTCTCAAATTAAATGAGGTTATTGTTTCAATTTTGCAATGTTAACACCAATTGATAAAGTGGGTATTAAATTAAAACCCTTTGAAAACATAGATGAAAAATGGTACCATTATAATATCAAATCTCTTTAATCCATTGAAAGTGGTAAACGAGTACTTTAACATTTGATTCTTTTCTTTTTTATTTTTTTTCTTTAGAAAAAATGTTAATAACATATAAATTTATACGTATATCTCTTATATTATATTATGTGTTTAAATTATTTTAAAAATTAAAAAAAGTTTTAATTTTCTTGTTGTATTGATAGATGAAAAAATCATAATGGGTATAAAAGTGAGTGCATAATTTTTTTTTTTAATAGAGAAAAAGCTCACCGAGAGGAAAAACAAGATAAAGACCCTCTTTTCTCCATTCACCCAAGCAACGCTTTATATTGAGAATATTAGGCAATAACTAGTATTAGAGGCTATCATTAAAAAAGTTTTAACTACTATATACATTTTCATCTCTCAAATATATTGATCTATTGCATATAGTCCAATTATGTTACCAACTGGACTATCTATCATTAGTTGATAATAAATGAAAATGGGTGCAAAATTGAAAGTACCATATCATGCTCTTATTTTAATATGAAATAACAACGGTTGTGATTCGAAATTTTGAAATTTGTAAGAGTAGCTACCACATCTACAATTAATTAATAAAGAAGTTACTCAAAATTTTCGTGCAAAACACGAAAAATTAAAATAAGAACAAAAGATGATATAAATCCACGTAAAGTTGTAAACCCCTGCTTTAACATTTGACTCTTTTCTTTCTTATTTTTTTTTAACATATAAGTTTATATTTATATATCTTATATTATATTATGTGTTTAAATTATTTTAAAAATTAAAAAGTAATAATAATTTTCTTGTTGTAGTGATATATGATAAAAAATAAAATAACGGGTATAAAAATGGGTGTAAAGTTGAAAATATCATATTCAAAATTTCAGAATTTGTAATAGTAACAACCACATCAACAATGAATTAATAAAAAAATTATTCAAAATCTTTGTGTAAAACACGAAAAATTAAAATAAAAAAAATAATATAAATATGATACGACATTACACAAACAACCTAAAACTTTTCACTAATAATTTTTATTTCAATCATATTTTTTATTTTAAATATCACTTATAATATTTATCAAATTAAATTAATTTTAAAATAATATTTAATTATACATAAATTAAATATTTATTTTTAATATATAAATTAATATATTATTTTTAAATAATTTAATTATTTATAAATTAAAATATTATCTAAAATCATTTAATTATATATAAATTAATACGCTTTCCTTTGGTGTACTAAGATGTTGGATATGTAACGTAATTAATGACTCTAAACCAATTTATAAATTCTCGTACAATAAATTTTTTGAAGAAGTCAAAAAGGACGGCTTTCCAGAGCAATTGAAAACTCTCCAAACAGTAAGCGTTGATTAGTCAATATCGATAAAGCTATCACCAAAAATTTTTTTTTTTTAAATACTGATCAACTAGTCAATATCGATAAAGCTATCACCATTTTTTTTTTTAAACTGATCTACTTCAAAATTGAATGATACAGCACCCAACAAAAAAAAAGAATATTTCAGCTTTTTGAATAATTGTTTTATATTTAAGTTAAAAGTAGCTCAATCTTTTATACATACATACATATCTATATATATATATATATATATATGTGTGTGTGTGTGTATATATGTTCGAAAGCCACCCAAGCCACAATAGTCAATAGACCAAAAAATGGCTGCAGGCCACAACTTTCTCTATTTACTTTTCATTGTAGCTTCTGTCACTGTAACAACCGCTGCATATCCCGAGAAGCCCGCTCCGGTGATAAAAGGCGGCTACTATCCTTCATGGATTAGCAAATTTCCTCCTTCTTCCATAGACACGTCTTTATTCACCCACATCTACTATGCTTTCCTTTCGCCAAACAATGTAAAATACAAATTTGAAATATCAAATTCAACAGCTGTTGCACTCTTTAATTTTACCTCCACTCTTCATTACCAAAACCCACCTATGAAAGTTCTCTTCTCCATAGGTGGTGGAGATGGTGATACAAATATGTTTGCTCGCATAGCTTCAACTAGCTCCTCACGTAGAGTTTTCATCAACTCAGCTATTGAAGTTGCTCGTAGGTTTGAATTTGATGGGATGGATCTGGATTGGGAATTCCCTCAAAACCCAAAAGAGATGTGGAATATGGGCCTATTATTACAAGAATGGAGACATGCTATTAACATAGAGGCCCAATTAACTGGTCAGCCACCTTTATTGCTCACAGCTGCTGTGTACTTTTCCTCTAACTTCTTCTTGTCACGTGTCAACCGCTCATATCCAATAGATTCTGTGAAGAACAACTTGGATTGGATCAATGTAATGTGTTATGATTATCATGGAGCGTGGAGTAATATAACTGGGCCAAATGCAGCATTGTTTGACCCAAATAGTAGGATAAACTCAATTTATGGGCTTAATTCATGGATCCAAGCTGGCGTGCCAAGGGAAAATATTGTAATGGGCTTGCCCCTTTACGGGCGAACTTGGAAGCTCAAAGATCCAAATAAAAATGGAATTGGGGCTATAGCTGTTGGCCCTGGCCCAGGACAAGGAACGTTGCATTACTCACAAATAGAGACGTTAAACATAGAACAAAAGGCAACTGTAGTGCATGATGCTAAGACTGTTTCAGTATATTCCTTTGTGGGTTCATCATGGATTGCTTATGATAACGCTTTCACTATAACTACAAAGATTGGGTTTGCTCAGGCTCTTGAGCTTCGTGGGTATTTCTTTTGGGCCTTAGGTTATGATAAAGAATGGACAATCTCAACACAAGGTAACTTTTTTTCCCCTGTATTTTCCTAATCCAACTTTCTCATAATTTTTTTTTTATTTTTCTATTTTACATAGACACTAACATCTTGTATTAATTACTTGAAATTTTGCAGCTTCAAAGTCGTGGATTCGAGATTAATGATAAATTGTACTTTATTATTTGATTCCTTCATGTTCTTGGCAAATTTTTGCATTATAAGGAGACTTTGATGCAAATTTTAACGCCAAAACACAAATTTGTACTAATTAGATTTAAGTGGTTCAATGTGTTTCTTTAACAGTGTTTATGTGATATTCTGTGTTGCTTTGTTATTATGAATATTAAGTTTCTGCTTTTATGTGCACTAGCTCACAGGGCATGTGCTTTGCACGTGTAAGATATCAATAAATTTTAATTATGATAAACAAATAACTAAATTTAAAAGTTATGAGTAACAAAATTTTTTACAACTACATATAATTATATGATTTTTTATGTCATTAATTCCTTATATAATACTAAAATCTAATATAAATGAAAGGATTATATGCACTAAATAATAAAGATATCATTATTGGTTTATTGCTCAAATTATTAAAATTTAGGGTTATATGCTGTCATGATTCCCTATTTATTAAAAAACTAATATGACCCTCTCCACTTGATTTTTTTACATATTATGACAAAAATGCCCTTAATTTCATTAATCAATTGTGATAAATTTTAATTGGACACATGTCCAATTAGACTACTCAAAATTGGACAACTGTCCAACTGACCGAATTTTGACCGGCCGACGACCCCACTCGCCGGCGACCTCGCCGGAGCCGAGTTGGACACATGTCCAACTAAACTGCCCAGAATAACCTCTTAGTTGGACATACCTCAACAGAGTTGGACATGTGTCCAACTGAAAACGAGAGGAGTATATTTTAGATGACACATATGTCCACTCGCCGGAGCTCAGTTGGACGACTGTCCAACTGATGAAATTTTGACCGGCCGGCGACCCCACTCGCCGGAGTCGAGTTGGACACATGTCCAACTAGACTGCCCAGAATAACCCCTCAGTTGGACGTATGTCCAACTCACCTCAACAGAGTTGGACATGTGTCCAACTGAAAACTAGAGGAGTATATTTTAGAGGACACATATGTCCACTCGCTGGAGCTCAGTTGGACAGTCGTCCAACTGATCAAATTTTGACCGGCCGACGACCCCACTCGCCAGAGCCGAGTTGGACATATGTCCAACTAGACTGTCCAAAATAACCCCTCAGTTGGACGTATGTCAAACTCACCTCAACAGAGTTGGACATGTGTCCAACTGAAAACCAGAGCACCCATCTTTACTGTTAGCCTCTCTAATTTGAAAAAAAAAATTCAAAAAACGGAGTTCTTTCTCGATCTGAGCTTTACAAGGCCTTCGAATCGATGCGTTTGATTGAAGCTCACTTCGGCATCGACGTTGCGACTCCTCTAGAACAACTCACTGAACTTTACAACTTGATCTTCAACAAGTTCGATTGCAATAATAGCGGCACCGTCGATCTGGAGGAATTCAGATCCTAGATGAAGAAGATTATGCTAGTCATCGCTGATGAGCAATACAGTAAATGAGCTCTATCTAAATAGGCTGATTCAGGATCCAAATTAAGCCTTAAAATCTTAAAATCTCTTCCATAAAACAAACTTTCATTGAATTGAGTTTTCGATGAATTGAGTTTAATCTCTTTCGTCTGAATTGAGTTTCTGACTCCGAAGATCAAACAATGGCTGACATTGATACTGATGTTGCCGCAGCAGGCGTACCTAAGAAGAGAACGTTCAAGAAGTTCAGCTTCAGAGGTGTCGATTTAGATGCTCTTCTGAAGTTTCTGATTCTGTGCACAGTAACATGTTGTTTGATGAAGAAGAAGCAGGAACTGGAGATCTGGCCAAAGGCGCTGGTGGAGATGAACTCACTGGTCCTTCTACTAGAGTTGGAGCGTGAAGTTTAGAGAAGGGTAAATTTGGAATATTATTATAATTGCAAGTGGGGTGTCTATTTTAGATTAAAATTAATAAAAGGGGGTCATATGAGCCTATTTTCCAAAAATTTATGCTAGTTTGGATTGTTAATTTTTATTTTTTCTTCATAAATACATTTACAAACTTACATGCTCATACAAGGTCAAAACTATCTTCTTCTTTTTTTAATTCAATTAATAAAAATTCTTTTTGTTTGTTTGGAGGGAGATCATATTAGTAGAATTCCACAATACTCTCTAGATATGTTAGTATTTTGAGATAAAATATACTTAATTAACTAAGACATAAAATAATTCTCAAACATTCTTACATAGTTGCTTATAAGAATCAAATGTTATTAAATTGCAAGTAAAATATACACAAGTGAAAATTTCATGTGACGAATAATGATATGGTCAACACATACAAAATAACAAATCGCATACAAAAAGGGAAAAAATCCAAATAACGTAGGATAAATAAAGATAATTAATTTGCCGATCCTACAATAAAGATGAATATTATACTATCCTCTTTGCATGCATGGATAACTACATATAAATTTGTCGTTTGGGTAAGGCTTTAATTCCACTTGAAAAGTTGCTCCAAACTCGAATATTGAAATATTGAAATTAGATCGAAAATTTTGGATAAGCTTGCTAAATGATGTCTTAAGCTAATAAGTATGACTTATATAAAATTATGAATCATGAATAAGTTAGGAGGAAAGATCTTAAAAAAATATATATTAAAAGCAAGAAATTTAGGTTTAATTGTATGGTACAATCTCTTTCATGTATGAAGTTTCATATTAACTCTGAAAAAAAAAAAAAAAGTTCATTTTCCTTATAACGTAAATCAACATATATTTTTTTAGTATTAATAGAAAATGAATATATGTTTTTTTTACCGAATGAAAGTTAAAATAAACCAATTTAATAACTTAATTATTTATATACCGAAGTAAGAATTTATAGTATTAGTATAATGCATTAATGAAAATTAAATAAATTGAATAAGGAGATTATTCCTTTTAATTTTCCTAGCATTTGGTGCATACTTTATAATAATAAATAAAATTTACAATTATTTTTTCTTGTTAAAATCAAAGTTCTGGTTTAGACCATCAAAAAGATGGCAACTAAGTATACCAATTTTGTTAAAGCTGAAAATGTTTATGTATTGTTAAAAAAAAAAATGATTTAGGAAATCAACTCCCTTATTGTGAGGAAGAGGCACGGTTATTTTAAATTTTAATTATTAATTGAATTTAAAAAATTCACATCTTGCAGCTTCTGTTATATAATTATGGTATGATGTGTGCGAGAAAGAGCCTCTTGAGAAGGTAAAAGAATGGATGTCTACTGTGACAAATTTATAAAAAGAGTGACATATGAGGCAATTGAAGATAACTTTTGAATTATTGTTAAATATTTATTATAAATAATTAAATATTCCTCAATCTACTTATATAAAAAATTAAACTTTATAATTTATAATAAAACCTCTAAAATAAGTAGCTTTTATTGCTTTAAGAATTATAAACTTTTCTTCCTTAAGATCATGTGAATTAATTATTGGTTGATCTTCAATTTAAAGCTATGAGTTTATTTTTCCTAAAACTTGAAGCTATATATGATTTGAGAAAAAAGATTTAGAAAGCTATTGAAAATATTTTCTCAAATCATGGGTGATTTGAAAACATGTGAAAGTTATTGTAAAATACTATTGAAAATATGTGAAAAGTACAAATCATGGGTGAAAGGAATTAGGAAGTTAATATGATACAATTGATATTGAGAGAAAGAAGGGGTAATTATGTCACCACTAAAAATGATTTTATGACTTTCTCTCTCTTTCTTCAATCGACCGGAGATAAAAAAAAGATAAAAGTATAAAATGTTTTACAAATAAAATTCATCAAAAAAAGATGAAAGGTGACAAATATAATGAAGAAAAAAAATTAAATTTTTAATTATGGATATTATTAGAATCAAAGAAAGGAGAATTAAAAAAATGGACAAAAGTACTTTTAATAATGAAAAATAATAAAACGAAGGCGTTATTTTTAAAAATACTTGAACTCTAAAACATTTCAAAAGCTTCGAATTAACAACACTACACATAAAAAAAGGTAATAAAATTCTCATAAAAAGAAGATATAACACAAAAGTATTAATGTACACTTGAATTATGATTGCCTAAAATAAGGAAAGGAAAAAATAATAATAATAAAGACGATCATGAATGATAAAATCATATATATATATATGTAATACAAGCAAATCATATTCATTATACAAATTAATATATACATAATTTGCACAGTATTTGTCTCTGTGAAGACTAAAGTATTCAAATTATGTCTAAATTTATAGATATTTAATTATTGGATATGATCAGATAAAAAAGAAAAGAAAACTTTAAAACGAAATAAAATAATACTTGATGCATTAACATAGATCTCTTCAACCTAAAGCTTTGTTTTTGCTCAAAATAAATATTTTGAGAAAATAGGTGAGAATCTGCATCACTGCATCAAAGGAAATAACACTTGTATTAGATTAGTTGATCATCATCAAACATAAAATTCAATTAAGAAGTTCAAATAAATTATATCATTGTTATTGCAAAAAAATATTTATATAGATCTTAAAGAGGAATATACTATGATGTTGAATGAGCAATATGGAAATATGTAGATTTTCTTTTTGGTTAAAAAAAGCACTTTGAGAAAATAATGCTAACATTTTTCAATTCATCTGAATCAACATTTGTATTTAAGAGTACTGAAATGAACTAGCACCAAAAGTTATTATCAAAGGACCTTAGCAACTATTACATATATTTTTATTCGTAAAATTTATGACCTCATGATTATAGTCCAATCACTCTATTTGAGTATTTGTATTGTAAGTACAAATAAAAAGGATAAATAAAGGGATACCAATTTACCTATTAATTTATTAACGGACCTTTATTCTTCCGTATTCTACTCTTTTATGGAATATTATTTTGTTCTAATGTGCAAACGTTTTGTGTTATACTCTTTGTATTAGATGAATAAACTAATAAATATTCCGTCAAATTTAAGAGTTGACTTAGGCTATGTATGAGTCTTTTACTTCTCTTTTTTCTCGTAACAGTCAAGCACATTTCTATTATTTTGTTATTAGTATTTAAGTGAAATTATTATTCAACTTAAATGCAAAACGTTATCTATTTTTTCTCTCAATGAAAACGTTATAAAAATAAAATTGGGTATGTTCTGTTAGATCTAATAGTATATTTTAATTAGGATAATGATATTATGTTAATTAATTTTTTTTTATCACAATAAAAATATATAAAATATTTATTTTATACATATTATTAATTATACCTTAGTGTCATCAATATTAAATAAAGTAGTAATTAATAAAATATTGTTGTAGCAATAATATTTAAGTTGTGCCAATATCTCAACTATATTTTAATAAAAAGTTTATTTATCATAATTCAAATTAAATGTTAATATCAAAGAGAATTTAATTATATGTAATAAATTCAATCAAATTTATTCTAATATATATATATTTATTAAATGATTATATTTTTAGTAAATTATAATTAATTGGACAAATCAAATAGGCCAAACAACTTTAATCTTTTTCATGTTTTGGTTAATTCTAATACCGAAAAACCGAAACAAATAAGAAAATTGAACGTATAATATGAAGTTAACAATTAGTGAAACTCCAAATAGTTTTAGTAATTATTATCTCATCATTACGTAATGGCAATTATGTAGTATTATCGAAAGTAATGGTAATAATGTATTTTCCTTTTGATGGAGCAAACTTGCTCATTTAGAATAGAAATAGATTCAGAACCAAAAAGAAATAAGCGCGAATTTGTTTTACTTTTGTTTGGATCGATAAAATATAGATTTGACTCCCTACAATCTTGCCAAAGGCTAAGGACTAAAGCAGCATACAATTATGCAAAATTATAAGTTACTTTTATGATTTAATTATATAATTTTCTTTATACTTAAAATTGTATTCGTAATATTTATGGTCTTCATATGATGTACGTATGTTCTTTTTATAACATGAAATACACAAGTTTTATCCCATAAAATTATGTGTATATCTTATTTTATTTTTATTTTTTTTATTAGAAATTCAAAGCATAAGATATCAAAAAGCGACCCTAAAAAATAATAGGTTTAGAGTAAATAAGTAGCTTGCTCAAAGATGATGTACAAATTATTTTACCGTTAGGTAAAAAAAAAAATAATATATACACATAATTTATCTCTTACTTTCTAAAATTTGTGTATGTCGAAAGAAGAATGGATTTGTCTATTCATTGGAGTTGTTTAGAAAAGGCCTAAACTCTAAACCAAAAATTTGAAGCAAATCCAAAATAATGGAAGGTAAAGAAGTTAATTTGAAGGGAAGAAAAAAAAAAGACAAAAATAATCAAATAATAGTAATATAATTATTTAAAAAAAAAATATTGATAAATGAGAGAAATGATGGGAGGAAAGTGATAATAGAGGAAAAAATTCACATTAACCACTTTATGCCTAGTTTTAATAATAAAATATAATGTTATTGTTTAAAAAATGACTAAATTATCTTATTTTTAATAATGTGCTTAAAGTGTCCATTTAATACAAGCAAAAATAAATTTAAAAAACCATCCCCCAATAAAATATATTCTCTTCATTTTTTATTACAAAATCACATTTTTTAAACTACTTTGATCCCATATGTCAAATTAATTTTAAGAAAATAATCTATCATAACTTCGTTTCATTAATCTTAATTTAATATAAATTCTTTATTTATATTTTTATACGTTAAAAGAGTCACTATTGAAGAAAAATAATAAAAAGAAGTTTTGTTAGTCTATTTTTCATAATATTATTATAAAATTACTTTAGTAAAATAATTTTTTGCAAAATAACTTTTGTCTCAAAGTTCAAAACAATTGTATTAAATGAGATAAACTTGTTGCTAAATCATCTGATAGGTCAAAATATTGATATCATTATTATTTCACACTTTTACGGTAAAAAAAATAATATTAATATTACTTTTACGTGTATTTTTTTAATATGTTATTAATAATTAATAAAAATATGTATAAAAAATTTATATTTTATGTATTAAGGTTCATATTTTTAACTATTTTTACTTATATTTTTGTTATTTATTAATAGTATATATAACGATGTATTAAAAATAATATAAAAGAATTAAAATTATGTGTCTTGATGTATTCAAAAAAAAATATATATATATATATGTAATGGTATATAAAGTAAATAATTGTATTCATTTAAAATAATTAATGAAAAATTTTCACACCATCTGTGAACCTACATTAAAAAAAAACTAAAAAAGCTGACATATGATTGAAAAATTATATTATTTTATATCATTGATCTCCCATGTATTTTTTTCTTAAATATCTTCATTTTGAATCGATTACTTCTCTCATGTTTTATAACAGATTCAGTTAACTCCTATTGTCAAAATTGATCAAACTAGATATTATAATTTTTTTTTTATCAATTTTAACACAAAGAGTTATATTTATTACTATAAATCTTTTACATTTTATTATAGAATATATTTAAATAAAATATGATAATATTTTGAATAATTACAATTACGATTATAATTAAACATATATTGTCACGAATGTTATCAGTAATTTTCTTAAGATGTTTAGAAAAGGCCCTTGGGCCTGGCCCTATGTAGCTGGCTTGATGGCCCGCCCCGGCTCTTGAATTACTTTTCTATAAAAATCATGACTTCACTATAGAGCCAGTGTAAAGCTAGGGTTTCTCTACGGCGCGTCTCTCAGTTCCGGCTACCACACCAAGATGGTAAATTATCTCTCCCCCTCTCTCTATTTCTACATTGAGTCGGTCTTTTATTTGATTTGGAAGCTCTATGTGATTCTGATTTTTATATCTCCATTATTTTCGATTTGCAGCCGTCACACAAGAGCTTCATGATCAAGAAGAAGTTGGCGAAGAAGATGAGACAAAACAGGTCAATTCCACACTGGATCCGGATGAGGACCGATAATACTATCCGGTTTGTTTCTCTTCTGAATTTCTTTTTATTTCTAGAAAGTGAAACAAAGTGGTCAATAATACGGTGTTGCTTTATTTGCAGCTACAATGCTAAACGCAGGCACTGGCGCCGTACAAAGCTTGGGTTTTAAGGTGGATGGCTCTTGATTTTTTACTTTGCGTTTGGCATTTAGTTCATTTGATAAAACAAGACTTGGGAATTGTTAATTTCTATTTATCACAAACTCTGAAGATGTTTTTTTTAGCGAGATTGACATCTTAATGTTTGATTAGTACTTAAGTTTGTATTTAAAGCATCGGATTTGTCCATTTGAATTAGTTTTCGTTTCGTTGTAAAATTTGATTTGGTCTCTTTTTTTGGGCATGTGGTTATGCTCGTTATCTTATATTGTCTTCTGTTGCTTATGAGCTTAACTTAGGCATTGGCATGTTCAGTAGCATATGCATGCGTCTGACTTGCATACGTGAACTTTTAGAAGTCTCATGAAGAAAAACATTGAGTATTGTTAATTGAATTTCTTTGAAACCAAACTAAGAGTATGTTCGGGCATGTTTCTCCTTTGTGTTGAGAGGTTTGCCAAAACACTTCTCAAAGTGCTTGGCAATCTATGCTTTTAGGAAAAGTCTTATGGTTACAACTCGTGATGACATCACATTAGGACTTCTTTTTCTAAATCAATTATTATTTGCCACCTCACTTGGGTGTTATCTCATGGTTGGGATGAAAAGAATTCTTCCTAAGTATGTCTGTAGTGTATAATTTTCCCCTGGCTTCCTTGCTGTGCTTCTCTTTATTAGTCGTTAGATTTGATGTGTCAATCATGGAGGCTGATCTGCGCTGACCATGAAGATAGGTTGTTAAGGAGAATTGTAATCGCACGGGCAAAGTTTGTTAAAATTTGTTGGTCTTGTGTGATTGAGAGGCCATACTTTAGCTTATAGTGTGGTGGACTTTATTTGGAATGTTGAAATGCAATGCCTATAATAGCTGTCTTAGGACTGTGTTAGGATAATGTTTTATTTGCCTTGTACTTTGCATGAGTTTGGTACTTTTTGACAGCTCCTATTCTCGTGTTTTTTATATCCCTTTTTATGCTATTTTGGACAGATTAGATATCCTAATTTAAGTTGCTCACATTTTTTTTGTTGCCAATTTTAGCAGTAATCAATACCTTTGGGCTACCCTAATTTTGTGATATTATTGTTGAAATTGGCCAAAAAAAAATGTACCAGTGCCTTAAATTAGGGTATTGTCTGGTGTGTCATAGTTAATATGGGTAAAAAAGATTACCAAAATGAGAATAATGGTTGTTCATAAGTACCGAAACCCTTGGCCTGCATATCTTGTGGTCTGCAGTTATTAGGTACTTCATTTTAAGACGGATGATTTCCCAGCAAAACAAAATATTGTAAGATAATGTTCTTTTTCTCAAGGTGAGTGACATTTCAAGTTAAATTTCCTCGCCCAATTGGTTTCTCTTCATGCAAGAAATCCCTTTGTCATGTATAACATTGTTCAAATGTTATATAAAAAGGGTACTCTTTGTATCACGTTCCTTTATATTTTTATGATGTGTACTTTTCCCATCAAAGTTGTTCCTATTATGAAGGTATTTGACTCATAATGGGTTGGTTGAGTTGGTGCTATGTATGGGAGAATAGGTTTGAGTGTTGCATTGAACGTGATTTAGGATTTTTTTTTTTTTTTTTTTTAAAGGTATTTGACCCACAATAGGTTAGTTAAGTTAGTGCTACAATGCTATCAATATGCACGTGAGAATAAGTTCAGAGTGTTGCACTGAGCCTAATTTGGAATTTTTCTTCTGTGTAGCTGTTTGAAAGCATTCCTTATCCTGCTTTTGTAAAACATTCCATTTGTAAGTTTATCCCAATGAAGCTTTTTTGTAACCAAAAAAACATAATGAAGGTTATTTCTCTGAAGTGAGGACGCAAGGATGGATCCCATGGTATACCACCTTTACCATTAATGTGATGAGTTTTTTTTTTTTTAAATGTTTTGTACTTGTTTAATCGATTTTGAGCGAGTTTACATTATTAGGCTTCGTTGCCTTTCAAATATTCCAATTATTCTGTTTGGTACTCTATTTAAGTGAATGGTACTCTATTGAGCTGAGAGGAATGTTAAAATTACGTAAATTTGTTCATATTTTGTACCGACTGTACTTATATTGTGACATTTGTTATTATTTTTTAGAAAATTTCAAATTAGTTTTGACACTTGGCTAATTCAAAAACTTCTTGCAAAAGTATATGCAAAAATGTGTAATATTAACTTTTCTCATTCAGCCAGCTTGAATATAAGAAGTAGCAGCTCCTTATTAAAATAAAAACATATTTACCACTAAGGGCGTGGGTAAACAAAAGACCTTTAAGAGAGAATATTTTAATTACGATGCTCCTAATGAGAAACTTCTAAACTCATCACTACTAATAAGAAATTATAAAGAATGCTTTTAAACTCGCGTTTACCATTAGATCAGATAAGAAGGTTATTTCTAAAACCTTCGTTAAAAATGGGTGACTTATAAATAATGTCTTGAAGTTCGAACAAAACATGTGCACCCTTTTTACTATTATAGTGATAGCTTTGATGTTGTGTTTGTGTACTTGATATCTTGCAGATATCTCAATTTTTATTTTGGTACTTTAAGTCGCCCCATTCTTCAAATGGCATAGTTCAGCTATCCTTAACTGTTTGGTACTCCATTGAGCCAATTTGAATAGCATCCCTTATTGAGAATTTTGGCATGTTGGTAGCACTTGACCTATTTTTGAAGAGTAAATTTGTCTACCCACATTCGTAATGTTTTTCTCTCGTACGTCATTGAACCATGTAAGTTAAGAACCGTAAAATATAAATATGTTTGAATGATAATATTGTCATAATTTAAATTGTTATTGCCACGATAATTATTATTATTATTTTTCGCTAGTGCATTTTAATATCCACATTTCTAAGTCTTGAATCCAAGACTTATAACTTGTACCAATGTGCCACTAGGCTACAAGGCCATTGGCAAGTACTAAGGTGTAATTATTAATAGGATAAAATGGACATTTCATATTTTTGTTATGACAATAACAAAAAAATAGTTGTGACAATATCATTGCTTATAAACAAATATATTTATATAAGTTATTACATGATAACTAAATGCAATTCTTTACCTTTCAGTAAGCATTATTAGTCAAGCATTGATCTTTGTTACTAGCTAGGTCAAGGAGCTAGTCCTTTGTTGAATGCCCCGGTTTCTTGCTCATGATAGCCTTCCTTGCAGCATAATTGGTATGCAAATTCAATATATGTTTAAGAAAAAAGTTTCATTTATAGCGTACAATAATTGACCATTGATACAAAATTTGGTATGTGTACAAGTAGGTGGCTACTATCATTGCTCTTTATGCAAATTGGTTGGGGATTAGCTAGAATGCAAGCCATTGGTTGGGGATGGGCAGGGGTGATCTGGCTTTATAGCCTTGTCACTTATTTCCCACTGGATATCTTCAAGTTTTGATCAGCCTAGCATTAGGTGGCATGTTACAATCACCAGATTAATAACAGGGTATTGCTATGGAATCTCTAAGAATAAGAAATTGGTTGCCTTATGTGAGGAACCAACGCTCCCTAAGTTCCCAAAGTAACTCTTCAGAGTTGGGGTAAAATTATTCCATAATATCTTTATTCAATAAGACCTAAGCTTAAATAAAGCTTGCTCCCACGTTTACAATCATAAAAATAGGAACTAAATAACAAGTAAATATTGACTTATTCAAACTTAGAAAAAGATAAAAACTAAAAATACTTGGTATTAAACAACTCAACAACTTTTTTGACAACTCATGAAACAGACATTTGACTAATTATAACATTTTTCCTCACCCTTTAAGGAACATCCTTGTCCACAAGGATGAAATCTAGAAATCTCTCTTTAACCATTTCTCGAACTTCCCAAGTGGCCTCAGCTGGTGATAATCCACAAGTAAATAACAAGTAAATATTGACTTATTCAAACTTAGAAAAAGATAAAAACTAAAAAGACTTGGTATTAAACAACTCAACAACTTTTTTGACAACTCATGAAACAGACATTTGACTAATTATAACATTTTTCCTCACCCTTTAAGGAACATCCTTGTCCACAAGGATGAAATCTAGAAATCTCTCTTTAACCATTTCTCGAACTTCCCAAGTGGCCTCAGCTGGTGATAATCCACGCCAATGGATAAGAACTTCATTGCATCCCTATCTAACCCGTTGATCCAAAATTGCTTGTGGATGTGGCAAAGATTCATCATGGTCCATAGTAAGAAGAGTTCTTACCAAAGTTTGTTCAACTCCAACCTTCTTTTTTAATATTGAAACATGGAACACAGGATGTAACCGAGAGGATGAAGGAAGGTTGAGTTTATAAGAAGCTTTTCCCACCTTTTCTAGAACTTCAAAAGGACCATAGAAACGAGCTGAAAGCTTAAGATTCCTCCTTGCAGAAACACTCATTTGTCTATACGGTTGTAGTTTCAAAAACACCATATCACCCACATTAAACTCTCTTTCACAATGCTTTGAATCATATATTTTCTTCATCCTGGCTTGTGCTTTCAAGATTGCATGACGTACTTCCTTTAAAAGTTTATCTCGTGATATTAATTCTTGCTTCACAGCTGCTACTCGCGAAGTACCAGGGACATAATTTAGCAAACTTGGGGGGAGGCTCTTCCATACAAAATTTGAAATAGAGTTTTATGAATTGAAGAATGCCAGCTAGTATTATAGCTATATTCAGCCCAAGTCAGCCAACGTAACCACTCCTTTGGTGTGGAACTAGTGAAATACCTTAAGTACATTTCCAAAGTTTGATTTACAACTTCCGTTTGTCCATCCTTTTGGGGATGGTAGCTAGCACTAAAGTTGAAAGAAGTACCATTCAAACGAAATAATTCCCTCCAAAAAGCACTAGTAAATGTAGGATCCCTATCACATACAATGGTCCTTGGAAGGCCATGAAGTTTAAATACATTATCAAAAAATAACCTTGCAACTTCTATTGTTGTGTACGGGTGAGACAAAGGAATGAAATGAGCTTATTTTGACAATCTATCCACAACAACAAAGATAGTAGTCTTACCCTGAGATGAAGGCAATCCCTCAACAAAATCCATTGAGATATCCTCCCAAATGTGTTTTGGAATGGGAAGTGGATGAAGTAAGCCTGCTGGAGATGTATGCTTTGACTTATGTCGCTGACATATATCACATTCACAAATACCCTTCTTAACTTGCTTCCTTATCTCCTTCCAATAAAAGGTTGCCTTAACGCGTTGAAGGGCCTTAACATATCCTTCATGTGTACTTCCATGAAACTCCTTAATAATTGACTGCACAATGTTGGAATCATGAGAAAGATAAATTCAATCTTTGAATAATATAATTCCATCTGCTAGTCTCCAAGGGCCAACTGCTTCATCATTTAGGATTCTCTCTTTTAGTGCTTTTAGAGTTGGTATGGCTTCAATTTCTTCTTTTAGAGCATCTACCCAATGAGGGACCAGCTAATTATCTCCCTTCATGACATCTTGATAAAGAATCTGCTACAACGTCCTCTCCTCCTTTTTTGTACTCAACTTGAAAATCAAATCCCATTAATTTGTAAAGCCAATGTTGTTGGGCAGTTGTAGTGATTTTTTGGGACTAGAGGTACTTTAGACTTTGATGGTCTGTTCGCACTATAAACGTCCTTCCTAAAAGATATGGTCTCCACTTTTGAATGGCTAACACCAATGCAAGTATCTCCTTCTCATACGTTGATAAAAGAAGATTTTTTCCATGAAGAGCATGACTGAAAAATGCAATTGGCCTGCCTTCTTGCAATAACACAGCTCCTACACCAAGGCTAGAAGCATCACACTCAATAATAAAAATTTACTAAAGTCAGGGAGTGATAATACTAGAGCTTCTGTCATAGCAAGCTTTAGTCGAGCGAAAGCCTCCTCTGCTACTAATGACCAATGGAAGGAGTCTTTTTTTAGCATGTCAGTTAGGGGTGCAACAATTTTTCCATAATCTTGAATAAATTTTTGGTAATAACCTGTGAGACCGAGAAAACCTCGCATTGCCTTTGGATTCTTAGGTTTGGGCCAAGATAACATAGCCTCAATTTTGGTGGGGTCAACGGCCACTCCCTTCTTGGAAATAATATGCCCCAAATATTGCACTTCTTGCTTCGCAAAAGAACATTTTTTGAGTTTGATCCTCAATTGATTTGTTTGAAGGACACCAAGAACCATTTGTAAATGTTCCATGTGCTCGTGCCAGCTCTTACTATAGATAAGAATATCATAAAAAAATACAAGCACAAATTTACGTAAAAAATTCTTGAATACCTCATTCCTAAGTGCTTGAAAGGTGGAATGAGCATTTGTGAGGCCGAATGGCATTACTAGGAATTCATAATGCCCCTGATGCGTTCTGAAAGTCGTTTTTTCAATGTCAGCTGAGTGCATCCTCACTTAGTAATAAGAGCTTCTACTTGGACGAATCACTCCTGCCACTAGTAATTCTTTTACAATTTGTTCAATCTCATTCTTTTAATAATATGGATATTGAAAAGGGTGTACTACAACTGGTCCTCGACCTGGGAGGAGAGGAATACGATGGTCATGAGCATGTTGTGGAGGCAACTCCGATGGCTCCTTCAAAACTCCTTTATATTGTTGTAGAAGTTTAAGCACTGGTGCAAGAATGGTATCTGCTTGCTGAATTGTTTCGTCTCCATATAAGACCTGAAGTATGACTCCTTCTTGGTGTTTAGTAATTTTTTTTGCTCCAGCAAAATCAACAACTCTGCAAGAAGGATTATTTAAACCATGTAACACCACATCCTTGCCATCCCATGTAAACTTCATTTGTAGCTTCACAAAATCCCATTGTATGGGACCTAAGGTTCTCAGCCATTGGGTTCCCAGAACAATATCATATCCCTTCAGCGTCAGTATAAACAAATCAGCCATAAAAGATTTCTTTTGGAGTTTAAATGGCAAAAGGGGGCACCTCCCTGAACTTACTAATTTTTCGCCAGATGCCACCATCACCTCTAATTTGTTTGCACAATTTGGTTTGAGATTGACTCTTTGTACAACCTGTGAGCTGATAAAATTATGTGTACTACCTGAATCAACCAAAGCAATTATCGATTGTCCTTTAAGCCCTCCCTATATCCTCATTGTTTTTAGTGCTTGTAGTCCTGTTATAGCATGGATAGAAATTCTTGGTTCTTTTTTGATAAATGTCTAAAATTGCATTACTTACATATATTTTCATAGACATTTATACATATTATTTTGTTAATTAAGCTATCTTATGCACCAATTAAGAAGTCTCATCACATTATTTTAATTAAATATATCTATATGAATAAATGTTGATTTAATATGATATGAGAGACTTATATTTATTATGAATGAATTTAGGTGCATTCAACTTGATGTGTATTGACCATTCAAGCAACTTGCATGAAAAATGCGTTTTCAGCCACCACTGCACATGGTTCAGTAAAATACTCATATCTTGAGTTGTAGATGTTGAAATGATCTGATTCAAGTTGCGTTGTAACAATAACTTAATTATCTACAATTTTCATGTTGACCATGTTGATCAAATCGGAGTGTAGAAAAGCAGGCAATGGCCGACATTAAGATGCTTAATTGAATCATTACAACTCCATCACTGCACATGGTTCAGTAAAATAATCATATCTTGAGCTGTAGATGTTGGAATGATATGATTCAAAATGCTTTGTAAAGCTAACTTGATGCTCTACAATGTTCATGTTGACCATATTGTCCAGTTCGGAGTGCAAAAAGCAGAAAATGGCCGACATAGAGATGCTTAATTGAATCATTAGCCCACAATGACAACTCACATTCACACTAGCATATGCTCGTTTTTATTGCCTATAAAAGGAAGGCATTTACACAACAAACCAGAGAAGGGAAGCTAGAATTTGAGAGTTTCATATTGTCTTGTTCATTTTTAGTTTTATTGTGTGTAATTTATAATATGTCTTGCTAGAACCTTAGCTAGAGCTAAGGGTGATACTTTGATAAATTTGTAATGTTGTTCTTCATTTCTTCTTTTGTTCTTCAATGAAATCCTTCAATTAATTAAATCATATGTACTAAAATTGTATTTGGTTTGTTTGAGACTTTGATTCATTGTTAACATTGTGCATGGTACATTGAATGCTTAGACTATCTCAACATTTCAAGTTCATAGGTTTTATTACATATTATAGTTAAGAATGGGTTATCTTTTAAATATAGTCATGCAATAATATCTCCATCTTCCAATTAAGATCACTTCCTAGATGATTCTTAATTGAGTTATATTGTGAATGGAGAACATTAATTACAAGTTTGTCAAAGAGGATCCTAGAAGCTCTAGTCCTTTCGTTTATTGAAACTTTGTTTATTGTCAAATAATTAACATTGCATATTTCTATTGATCTAATACAGTTCCTTCCAATTCCTTGAGGATCGACACTCGGACTCCCGAGTTTTATTACTTGAGACAACCTACACTTGGGTATTGCAATCTTTTAGTTGTAGCATTTTTCTTCATCGTCTCCTTTTAACTCCATCTCCACATCATTATCTTCATCATCCCAGCTAGCTTCGATCATGAAGAGTTTTTTACAATTGTGCCCAGGGACGTACCGATCATTACAATGGAAACAAAGGCCTTTCTTTCACCTTTCTGATAACTCCCCAGTTGTCATCTTTTTTATGTTTGGAGAAGTGGCAAAATTACGATCTTGAAATCCTCCATTTGTTTGTGGTACATTTGATGTTCGTGGGTGGGAAGTAGAAATAGGTCGTTTTTGCAATGTTTCTCTTGCTTCAAAAAGCCTTGCTAAGCCAATCGCCATTGTTAAGGTGGTTGGCAAATTTGCTTGAACACCTGTTCGAATGCTATCTTTTAGACTAGCAACAAAGCAGCTTACCTTCTTGTCCTGTGATAGAGATCCAACCTTGGCAAGTAACCTTTCAAACTTGGCTTGAAAATCCACTACCGTTCGAGTTTGCTGAAGCTTGATTAATTCCCCAAAATGATCTTCGAATTGATTTAGACCAAATCGAGAGAACAAACCATTCTTAAAGTCTTCCCAGGTGACATACAAAACCTCTTGCTCTAACATTTGAAACCAAAGCTGAGCATCACCTTCCAAATGAAAAGTGGCCAATGGGACCTTGTCCCTCACTAATTTCATGAAGCGTGAAATACTTCTCAGCTCTATAAAGCCACATAGTGGGATCATCCCTGCTAGCATATCTAGGGAAATCAATCTTCAAGGTTTTCGGAACAAAGCCGTTGAAAGTTGGGTTAGTCCAAGTTTGTCCACCTCTTCTGTTGGTTGAGTTTTCTTCTTCACTTTTGTGGAATGGCTTCTCTGAAAACTGAGACGCCAACTCCTTCTGGTTTGCAGCAAGTTCCTTTTGATTGGTAACTAAGGATGCCATCATCTCTTCGAGCTTTGCCATTCGATCCTCCATACCGTGGCTCTGATACCAAATATGTTACAATCACTAGGGTATTGCTATGGTATTGCTATGGAATCTCTAAGAAAAAGAAATTGGTTGGCTTATGTGAGGAACCAACGCCTCCCAAAGTTCCCAAAGTAACTCTTCAGAGTTGGGGTAAAATTATTCCATAATATCTTTTATTCAATAAGACTTAAGCTTAAATAAAGCTGGATCCCACGTTTACAACCATAAAAATAGGGAACTAAATAACAAGTAAATATTGACTTATTCAAACTTAGAAAAAGATAAAAACTAAAAAGACTTGGTACTAAATAACTCAACAACTTTTTTGACAACTCATGAAACAAATATTTGACTAATTATAACATGGCAACACTTGTGATAACTTGAAGGACTGTGAAAAGGGGGCAAGAGAGGCAAAATGGGATCCAACCAGCTGAAGTTGTTGTCAACGAAAAGGCTAGTTATTGAGAGTTTTCTGAGATTGTTGAGCAAGCCTAGAAACATGATGAAGATGCTAGGCAATTTACCAATTCCAACTTCATTTTAGAGCCTCTAGTGGTTAGTGAGACATTGGTACAATAGTGTAGGACATTTCAAAATTATTAACTAACTTAAAATGGTTTCTATGTAACAACGAATATAACTATATAACAAGAACTGAATATTATGTCGTAAACAAATTTTGAACTAAAATACTATTTGTTTATAGCATGATAAACATATAATTAATGACTCATGCATGCTAGCTATTAAAAAAGAAATTGTATATGCTTTGTCATTTGATTTTACTGACTTTGAGAGCTTCACACCATGAAATAGCACGTTGAATCAGTTATGAAGATGAAAGGGCAAGATGTTGATACCAACCAAAAACAATATTCAGTCTAGGAAAGAAGACCTACTCAATTATGGAACATTGATAATTATGTACCCAGACTTAATATAGTATTTTCAGACTTTGAACCACACTTTTTCAAAGGGCGTGCAACTTTATATGAAAGAATGGAACGGGTAGGTGTAAGAACTGTCTTCAAAAGAATGTTTCGCACAAACAAAATATTTACAAAAACAACATGATCAAGTACCAGCAAAAAAATATAAGAACAAGAACACCAGATTTAAGTGGTTCGGCCCCTAAAAACTACACGATCTAATCCACTAGAAAGGGTAAACATATCCACTAATAAAATCAATGTTTTTAAACAATGAAAGCATATACAGAGAAAAATCCTAACAACTATACTTCCAAATCCTCACAAACATAACCAGTATTTACACAGAGAAGAGAAGAGATGAAAAGAACGAAGAGATGTGAAGAAGAAATGAGAAATGAACAAGTGAACGGCCAGAAACCCTAGCCATGGGTATACATATATTGCTGGTGAAATGACGAGTATGCCCTTCGGTCCAACGTACAAACTGACTTGCTTGGGCCTGAAAAAAATGTATATAAAACAAGCCTAAACACACTTAGCAGCCCAGAAGCCCAATATGTAATTAATAATAAATCATATATCACATACATTAGCACCAATATATTCTATGTAAGTTTACCACATATTTCTCATACATTTTATGTCAAAATTATGCATCAATTAAATACAACATAGGGACATATCCTAACAATCTCCACCTTGACACTATGCAACAAATAATGGATACAAGCAGTACCCTTTCAACCTAATACCTAAATACGAGACACCCTAATCAAATCCAAACAATGTTTAAATTTGGTTAAGGGAACTGGTTTAGTAAGAATATCAGACGGATTATCCTCAGTGGAGATTTTGTCAATTTTAACAAGACCTTGACTTACTATTTCTCTAATGAAATGCATTTTAATGTCAACATGTTTAGACCTAGAATGAAACATGGGATGTTTAGATAAATGTATAGCAGATTGATTATCACAGTAAACAGTATCAATAACATCACATTTGACTATGTTAAGTTGCCTAGTAAGGCCTCTAAGCCATAATGATTCCTTTATTGCTTCAGTGCAAGTAATAAATTCAGCGTCACTAGTTGACAATGCTACAACAGATTGTAAATTAGCTTTCCAAGAAACTATATTTCCAAAAATAGTAAAGATATAACCTGACAGTGAACTCTTATCTTTATATCCGGCAAAGTCAGAATCTCCACAAACTATAGGTGCATTACAAGGATTCTTTTTAAACAATAAACCAGTATTAATTGTCCCTTTAATGTAACGTAAAATCCACTTTACAACCTGCCAATGAGCCTTACCAGGGTTAGCCATAAACTACTAACCACACTCATGGCATATGCAATAGCAGGTCTAGTGCAGACCATTGCATACATAAGTGAACCTACATAATTAGAATATGGAGCTCTGTTCATATATCTTTTATCATCATCAGTCATAGGGCAATCATTAATAGACAATTTAAAGTGAGAACTTAGAGGAACACTTAGTAACTTGGAATCAAACATAGAAAATCTTTTTAAAACTTTTTCAAGATAAGATTGTTGTGATATAAGTAATCCACAATCTGTCCAAGATATTTCCATGCCTAAAATCCCTTTTGCTTGTCCTAAGTCTTTCATTTCAAATTCATTGTATAGAAGTGATTTTAAATTATTGATTTCAGACATATTTTTACATGCAATCAGCATATCATCCACGTATAAAAGCAAATAAACAGGGTCTGAAATATTTTTATACTTAAAGTAAACATAATTATCAAAATCACATATAATAAAACCTGTTTTTAACATAAACAAGTCAAAACACTTATACCATCGCCTAGGAGCCTATTTTAAGCCATACAAGGATTTTTTAAGCATGCATAAAAGATTTTTACTACCAGATTTAACAAAACCTTTAGGTTGCATCATATATATTTTTTTATCCAAATCACCATGTAGAAAAGCTGTTTTAACATCCATTTGTTCAAGTAACAAGTTATATTGTACTACTAAAGATAGTAGAATTCTTATGAAAGTGAATTTGACAACAGGAGAAAATATTTCATTATAATCTATTCCTTTTCTTTGTGAAAAACCTTGTGCCACAAGTCTAGCCTTATATCTAGCAGATTCAACACCTTTTATTTCTTCCTTTTTCTTAAATAATTATCTACATCCTAACACTTTAACATTTTTAGGCTTATTAACCAGAATCTAAGTTTTATTCTTATTTAAAGAATTAATCTCATCATGCATAACATTTAACCAATTAGATGAATTAGAAGAATTCAAAGCATCAACATAAGAATGAGGTTCAGAATCATCAATGTTAGATGCAACAGAAAAAGCATAAGCAATTATGTTAAAATGTTCAGAATTAGATGCAACTAAAGAGTCAGAATATCTGGGAGGGGGAATGACGGTTCTTCTAGACCTATCCCTGGCTAGAAGATAATCATTCAGCTCAATGGAACTGCTAGGAGGAATGTTGTGTTCTCGGTAGTTCCCTCATCATCACTAGTATCTGTTCTTTTAGTGGTCATATCTTGGGATTGAGGTGCTGTAGATACCTCCACCTCAATCTCAATACTTACATCATTGAGAGGTGTGGCACCTACCTTCACCTCAATCAAAGGTTCCCTTAAAGAATGAGAGATAGACTCATTTAACAGGTCAGAAAAATATTTAGATTCATTAAAAATAACATTTATGCTAGTTAAACATTTCTTAAGTGAGGGACACCACAACCTATACCCTTTAACACCTAAATGATAACCAATAAAGACATACTTCAGTGATCTGGCTTGAAGGTTACCCTGATTGACTTAACTATATGTAATGCATCCAAAAATCTTAAGATTACTATAGTCAACTGTTTTTCCAGTCCAGAGTTCTTCAGGTGTTTTAAAATCTAAGGCAGAGGAAGGGCATCTGTTAATAAGATAAGTGGCTGTATTAACAACCTCAGCCCAGAATAGTTTGGGCAAGCAAGAAAGGGACAACATACACCTAACTCTCTCTAAAATGGTTTTATTCATTCTTTCATCTAATCCATTTTGTAGGGGTGTTCCAACTACAGTTTTATGCTTCCTAATTCCTTGGTTTTTACAGAAAGAGTCAAAAAATTCATTGCAAAACTATAATTCATTATCTGTCCTAAGTACTTTCACCTTACATCCTTTTTGATTTTCAACTAGGGCTATCCAATGTTTAAAGGTATTAAAGTAAAGGTCCAAACTCTTCTAGTGAAATCATCTATTAAGGATAGGAAGTACTTATTACCACCTAAGGATTGAATTGAGGCAGGAGCCCACAAGTCAGAGTGTATATAATCAAGTGCATGAGTAGAAGAATGCCGACCTTTAGTGAACTTAACTCTAGTTTGTTTTCCAAACACACAGTGTTCACAGAACTTTAAAGTTCCTAAAGATTCACTTCCAAACACCCCTTGTTTTACTAGCTCAATCAGCTCTTTCTCACTAACATGTCCCAACCTCCTATGCCAAAGGGTAGCACTATCTAAGGAAACAACTACACTAACCTTTCCTATAGATTCTAAGGTTGTACCTTGCAACAAATAAAGACCATTAATCCTAATAGCCTTAAAGATTACTAACGAGCCCTTAAGAACCTTCATCAAACCATCTCTAATCTTTACTGTAAACCCAGAAGAATCTAAGGTACCTAGTGAAATCAAGTTTCTCTTAAGTTTAGGAACAAATCTCACACATTCTAAGACTCTAATAGTACCATATTCTAATGATAAATTAACTGAGCCTATACCCTTGACATGACACTCATGATTATCTCTAAGAAGTACCATACCACCATTTACTTCTTTAAAATCATAAAACCAGTGCCTAAAGGGAGTCATATGAAAAGTACAGCCTGAATCTAAGACCCAATCTGTTTCTGACCTAGAGGCACTCACTGCTAGCACTTCAGAGCTCTCATAACCCTTAGAAACTAAGTTTGATTCACTATCAGTATTGAATTCTGGTTTATCATGTTTCTTTCCTTTCCTAAGTGGATATTCATTTTTATAGTGACCATCTTTCTTACAGAAGTAACATTTAATGTGTTTCTTTGACCTTGATTTGGATCTATGCTTAGACTTACCCCTAGACCCTTTTTCTCTCTTCTCAATCCTATCCCTAACTAGAAGACTTTCACTAGCAGTATTTTTATCTTTAATTTCAAAGTCTTTGGATCTAAGATGTGAAATAACCAAATCCAGTTACAGTGTATCCCTACCATACATTATTCCAGATTTCACTTCTTTATATTTATCAGGTAAAGAATTTAATAAAGTTAAAGTTTGAGTTTCAACTTCCACTTTATGTTCAATATCATCTAAATCAGTAGCAAGTCTTTTAAAATCATCCAAGTTTTGTTCAAGATCCTTGGAAGAATCCATTTTAAAAGAGTAAAAACGATGTTTAAGATGAACTTTTCCAGGTAAAGACTTAATTAAGTATAGAGAGTCGAGTTTAGAAAATACCTTCTGAGCAAGTGTTTCCTTAGAAACTTCTCTGAGTACCTTATCAGTCAGATTTAACAATATAGTTGAGTAAGCCTTTCTTTCAATCCTTTTCTTTTTAGCCTCAGATGCCTTTTCAGGCAAATCATCAGCATCAATAGCACCGTGCACATCTTGTTGAATTAAGAGCGCTTTCATATTTCTTTTCTAAAGAACATAATCACCTGTGCCATCAAATAGGGTTATTTTGTATTGTGTATTCATTATAAATGAATAAAATAAACAGAGGATAAAGTTGAGAAAAAGAAGACTCCCTGTTTTACAGAAGACGAACAGTCAAGTTCTTCAATGGAACCCAGAAGACTAATAAAGATTTTCTTAGTCTCTAAATGACCAAAAAAACTTAACACAGAATAGGATTCGAGAGGATCGAGAAACCCTAGGTCTCCCAATTACCCAAGAATCACTAAATAGGATCAAGATGCACGAGAATCAAGAAACCCTAGAAGCCCTAGGCCTCCCAATCACCCAAGAATCACTTTATAGAACGGCGATTCAATAGGATCAAGAAACCCTAGGTTTCCAATCGCTCAAAAAATTAGGGAAAAATAAAATTTTCGAGAGTTCAAAGTGTTCGGTACACTTCAATAACAGTTTGAAGGCCAAACGAAACTTAAACCTCTCTCTAATACCACTTTGTAAGAACTGTCTTCAAAAGAATTTTTTGCACAAACAAAATATTTACAAAAACAACCAGATCAAGTACCAGCAAGAAAATATAAGAACAAGAACACCAGATTTAAATGGTTCGGGCCCTAAAAACTACACGGCCTAATCCACTGGAAAGGGTAAACATATATACTAATAAAATCAATGTATTTACAGAGAATAAACAATGAAAGCATGTATAGAGAAAGACCCTAACAACTATGCTTCCAAATCCTCACAAACATAACCAGTATTTACACAGAGAAGAGAGGAGATGAAGAGAACGAAAAGACGCAAAGAAGAAATGAGAAATGAACGAGTGAACGGCCAAAAATCCTAGCAATGGGTATAAATATATTGCTGGTGAAATGACGAGTATGTCCCTCGGCCCAACGTACAAACTGACTTGCTCGGGCCTGAAAAAAAATGTGTATAAAACAAGCCCAAACACAATTAGCAGCCCAGGAGCCCAATATACAATTAATAATAAATCATATATCACATACATTAGCACCAATATATTCTATGCAAGTTTACCACATATTTCTCATACATTTTATGTCAAAATTATGCATCAAGTAAATAGAACATAGTAACATATCCTAACAGTAGGCAATTGAGTTTGGTGTCTACATTCTCTTAGTTTTTCATAATTTGAATTATCAATGTACTGTGTGCTCCACCTCTATAAATAGAGGAAGGCTCATTTGGTATTGAGAGTAGAAAAAAAATATATTTCCTTGGACGCATTAGGTTTTAGGTTGTGAAGAGAGTATTGTGTAAAACATTGTAATATTTAGTGAAAAGACATTTCAAGACGTAACCGAGTCAATTTTTGGATTAACTACGTAAAAATCCTTAAGTTATTTCCTTGTTCTTGCTTTATTTTATTTATTATTTTGTTTCAGTAAATTTGTTAACGAGATTGATTTCTCAATTTTCTCTCTCTTATATACCATTGAAGAGAGTTTGAAACCCAACTTTGAATTTAATTAGTTGGGGAACCAAATGGTTCATTTTTTGTTTGTCTCTCAGCTTTTAGGCTCCATTTAGATATTGGATTTGTATGAAAAAAATAGCGAGGACAATTTGAGTAGTAAAAGAGGAAAGAAAAAAAAATTAAATAATGCAATATATTATTTATAAATTAAATTACGATACAACTAGAAAATTTGTAAAAAAATTGAACCTTCTTTCTCCCTTATTTTTAACTTTTCACATTTCTTCACCATTTTTTTCCATGCAAATATAAGACTCAAACATGACCCTAACGATATCTTAAAAGTCATGATCAATATTGTCCCTCCCTCTCTTTTACATGGTCCTCACATCTCTCTTCCCGACTCTCCATTTTCTTGCCTTTAGGTGTTAATTTTTTGAGATGTCATTTCAGCACATAATTTGATCAGATTATAGATTTGAGGCTTCAACAAACATGAATTGTCATATACATATATATATACATACATATATACATATATGTATATATATATATACATATATATATTTTGCAATCTTTCATTACAAATATAAATTGAATATGTTTTTTATTTTTAGTTTTTTTCAATTTTTTTTATTAATTTCAATTTTTTAATTTTTTTTTTCACTTTTTGAGTTTTATTTTTCAAAGTTCAAAATTTACCGAAAAATAATATTTATATTTGATTGAAACTTTTTAATATTTAAAGAACTCTAAATATATACCTTAAAAGATAGATAATTAAATTATATATTTTAAACAATTATAAATTTGTGGAGACCTTAACCTTATATTTTAATTTAATGATAGCTAAAAGGTAAATACTAAAAACTTAAAAATAATATTGGTGTTCTTTCGTATATGTAATTATTTTTTTTAATATTTATAATTTTTATTAGATTGATACATTTAATATTGCAAAATTAATTTTAATATTTTAAATTGTTTAGTTATTTTATAATTCTTATACATTTATTATATTTATAGTTAATTATATATTTTATTTTAGATAAAAATTAAATTATCTTTGTTACAAAAAAATAAGGTATGTAGAGATTATTGTATCATTTTAATATCTTCTTAAATTAACTTAAATTATACTATCAGCATGAAAAATAAGTAAAATAAAATAAAGATAACTTAAAAATTCTTTTAAAAACATTTAAAATTAAAAAAAAAAAAAAGGATTATATCAATCACATGCACAACACGTGTGGTAATTATTAATATATAATTCTATGCTACGTGTACGCCATATAATTTTAATGTTGGCAATAAAAAACAATTCCCGCCAGACGAAATTTCCCGCCATTATCCACCAATAAGAAAACAAATAGAATAAACCGACCCTCTGCCTTTCTAAAATCTCAATCTTTTTATTTCTCTCTGTCACAGACGCATTCTCTCTTTTTCCCTCTGTTTCCGAGAAATCTCCGATCTTCTCCAATGGCGCCTAAGAAAATTTCAGATTACGAGCGTCAGAGGCTCGAAAACATTCGACGGAATGACGAAATGATGGCTTCTCTAAAGCTTCAAGCCATCGCCACCCAACTCTCCTCCTCATCCAAGCGACACAGGTTTTTCTCTCTCTCTATTCTAAATCTCTCTTTCTTTCTTTTTGTGAACAATAAGTTTTAATTTTATATTCTCAGTGGCAGGGCTGAGACAAAATCTTATAAAGTTAGTCCAAATAAAAAACCCAAAATCGAAACCCCAGTGATTATACGACGGTCTTTGCGTACCAGAGGATTGCCACCGGAGGCCAGAGGCGTCGATGATGATCTCGTTGATTCTGATGCGAAGGTGTCGAAAACTCCAAGTCCATCGAAATCTTCGCCACGTAATCATTTGGGTCCGATTAGTATGCAAGGTGCTTATAGTGGAAGCGGGTCTGGTCGAGATCTTATTGAAACCATTGTCGGTTTTAGAAATTGCGAAGTCAAAATGAGTTCTCTAGATGGAGGGGAATTAGGAGGAAACAACTTAATAAACGATAAGAATTCGAGTGGTACAGTTGAGGAAGTTGATGGATTTTCGCACAATTTGGTTACGAGTAAAGTTAATGGAGAGGGGAGTTGTTTGGATTTATGTTCTTTGACTCTGAATCCAGAAAATATAGCGCGAGTTATGCCTGGAAGGATAATGAATGTGCAGTTTTTACCTTGTGCTAATTCAAAAATGATTGTGGCTGGTAATAAGTTTGGTAATATTGGATTTTGGAATCTTGATTCTAAGGCTGGGGAAGACGATGGAATCTTTTTGTATCATCCGCACTCAGGTCCTGTTTCTGGAATTTCAATTCATCCACATTGCACGTCAAAGGTACTTAACATTTTTCTTCTTTTCTATTGAATTATTGAATAATGAATTTTGTAGAACTTCTTAGAATCTGTGTAATGGTACTATATTTTGGTTGATGTTTTAAATACTGTTTAGTTTTGGTTAGATATATTTGCTCTAGTGGCAGACTTAGTTATTACTTATATTCTAGGGTTAAATGAAATTTAGTCACTTTGAACATTAGTTATCTTCTCATAAATTGAGAACCTTAGTTACCTTTCATAAATTGAGAACATTAGTTACCTTGTTTCAAATTGTTGTATTTTGGACACTTTACTTTCACAAATCACAAATCAAACAAATTAGTCATTTTTATGCCATATTGAATTTTTTTTTTTTTGGGGTCATTTTTTGGGCGAAAAACTTGTATAATGAATTTAAACCTTACCGGTAATAAATGTATAAAAGTGGGAAAAATGAGTAAAATGACCCAAAAGAGGCAAAAAGTGGGAAAAATGGAAAATAAATAGACTTAAAAAAAACCAAAATTGGCAACAAAATAAAAAGAAGACTGATTTTTCCAATTTGTGAGAGTAAATTGACTTCATGTGCACCAGTTAAAGAAAAGTGACTAATGGGCTTAATTTGTAAAAAGTGACACTAGGTGCAATTTTTTCTATATTCTAATAGGAAAGCTATCCTGACAATGTTAGTTATTTATTTGAGTCTTTCTGCTGAAGCAATTTGTGGTTTTGATGTTCAAATTCAGATCTTTACTTGTTGTTATGATGGGTTTATCCGTTTGATGGATGCTGAGAAGGAGGTGTTTGATTTAGTATATTCAAGCGACGATACTATATTCTCACTCTATCAACGACCATGTGATGTAAAATGCTTGTACTTTGGGAAGGGAAGAGGAGGTATGAGTATCTGGGATGAGAGGATAGGAAGTTGCTCCACCAAATGGACTTTGCATGATGATAGAATTAATTCCATAGATTTTAATCCAGCGAATCCTAATTTGATGCTCACTAGCTCATCAGATGGAAAGGTCTGTATTTGGGATTTAAGAAATATTGATGCAGATAAGCCCAACACTTTGAAGATATTCAGCCACAAAAAGGCTTCTCACTCTGCTTACTTTTCGCCTAGTGGAAGGTCTATTGCAACTACTAGGTATGTGCTACACATCATTTAAGCATTTAAGCATAAAAATTTCACATGATAAAAAAGCACTGTATTTAGTTAAATGGGACTGTGAAGTGTATAACTCATAAGATCCTCTAGTCATTGGACATTCTGATGAGGGTGAAAAATCTTAGATGTGTTCCATCTCCATGTTTCTTGTATTGAATAATTGAATATTGACTAACTTATTTTCCTTTTGTTGGGATCTTTCCCTTGTAGTTTCGACGACACGGTTGGCATATTAAGTGGAGTTAATTTTGAGGAGACATCAACGGTAGGACACAATAATCAGACTGGCAGATGGATATCTTCTTTCAGGTATGATTTTTTTTAGAATTCAAGTTTATGATGTGATATGCGTGAAGCTCTGTTCTTAACAAACTACTTTTTCTCTTAATCAAATGAAGCAGTTTAAAGGGTTAAATTGCAGCATCTCTTGTGAATATGATATATGTCTAATATCATCATATGAATTGCTATGGGCTGGTTTTGTAATGTTTAATATCAGCTCTAGGTTTTTGAATTTGGTGCTGTTTAGTAGTCAGTTTTGTTTTTAATTTGAAATGAGTTTCATTTTTAATTATAATTTTGGAACAATCTTTCAAAACTTATTTTATGTCTCCAGATTTCAAAACCCATTATTAAATTTCATATCATATCCGAATACCTCATTTTTACTGAAATTAAGATTCTACCTCTTTTCTATCCTCATTGTCAATACTATAAAATTTAAATTGAGAATGTAAAAGCAAAATTGACTATTAAATAGAAAATAAAAAACTAAAAACAGAAAACAATACTCATTACCAAATAAATTTTTATTTTCTTTAAAAAGTGAATTAGGTTCCAGAAAAGTAGTTTCAAACACAAAATAATAATATTCGAAAGCTGAACTCGTTACAAAGCGAACTCTATATTATTTGGTGCATAAGTTTGTTTTCATGGGATTAATGAATATTTGAATGTCTACCCACTTTTCAGATTCAGTCATGTAATTTCCTGAAAGTTTGATAAGTCCAGTCTATGCATATGTTGTCGATGAAGGGACTAAATTGTACGAGCTTTCAAAGTTCCTTTTTACACCTCTTTTAACATGCATCCATCCCCCCAAACCACCTATTTGTTGTAGTTTGCCGACTGAAATGTTTTCTATGCACAGGGCAATATGGGGCTGGGATGATTCATATGTCTTCATTGGCAATATGAAAAGAGGAGTAGATGTTATCTCACCAGCTCAGGCTAAAATAGTTTTTACATTACAAAGCCCCTACACAACAGCAATTCCATGCAGATTTGCTACACACCCACGCAATGTTGGGATGCTAGCAGGGGCAACGAGTGGGGGTCAGGTTTATGTGTGGACATTGGGCTAAAACATTTTCACAATCTTCACATGACACTTGTATCTATCAAGATCAATATGTCAAGACTTGATAATTGTTCTCTAACCTTGTGAATTTGTTAAACAAGCAATCAATTGAAGTGAAGGTTGACACTTTTGATAATTATTCTGAACGTATTTATTTTTTTGGAGTTAATTACTTTTTAGTTATTGCTTATTACTAATTCTCCACGTGTCTAGTACTTGAAAATTACATTTATAATTTTATTTTATTAAAATGTATAAATGGTTATAAATGTATTTCAAAGATGAATACACAAACAAAATAATAAAAATTGAAGAGGTACTACTAAATATCTCATTTTACACGTTGAAGTAATTGTGCTCTTTAATAGCACTTTTGTTTTTCTTCTATCATAATGAATAGTAACTGAATTATTTTTTTTAGAAGATAAAAGTTACTCATTTCAATTGAAAGATACCAGATAATTTAATTACATAATCAATTAAATTGAATAGATGGTTTTTTGTTTGCTTGAATTGCTATAAGTGCAATAATGTTTCAATAATTTCATTGATTTAGAATTTTGAAGTATCATCATTTTCAATAAATAAAATAGTAGATCTACCTAAAAGATTAGATTATATGACTAAATCTGAAAATGGTAGTGGAATGTAATATCATTCTCTAATGATATTATTTTTTGGGATGCTAGTAGCAAGCCGACTTATCAAAATTTTTTTTTTTATCAATTTAATAATACTCATAATTGAATGGCTAGATGAAGGATACTATAAAGATATCAATCTAATTGGGATCTTTTGATGCCCTTATGAGATTTCTCAGCTATAACCTTTCAATAAAAAATGTTTATATATAACTATATGTATGAAAGCTAACCAAAATCCCGCATCTCTTTTTTTATTTTATTTTTTAAGAAAGTGAGGGAGTTTATTTAATTAAAGTTGGCTCAGTTTCAATACAAATTACATATTTAAACTTTCAAATCAAATTTAGTTAAATTATATGTTGAAATAGATTTTTGTCCAGCCTTCGTTTCTCTTTATGTTAACCTGTACGTTACAAGTAAACCACGTTAAGAGCCACGACATCATGGGGTGTCATGTCTTCTCTAACGCTTAAGTTAGATACTAGCAAGGACAGTAAGTTTAGATATGACTTTTAGTGGTTAAGTATGACCTTATACGTATACATTTTTCAATTGTGAGGCCCTATTTATAAGGTTTGAGGATGATGACGTTTTCATAAGTACTATTTAATAATAGTATAAATATCTTACCATTAATAAGCCTAATTTAATGAAGATTTACTTGACTATATGCTGACTGTACCATTTTACTTTTTTCTTGCTGATGTGGGTCAATCAAATAGTGTTATGCATACATAGTTTTATTTCTACCCAACGAAAGCCGCCTAAGTCGCTTGGGTCACTTTAGGTGGTCTACAATGTTTCTTAAGGTACGGTGGCTCAACTATACGCTTGGCCTTAAGATGTTTTTACGAAGATAAGAAGATGGTATTCCAAGGATCTTCATGCCATTGCATTCTCATAATTGTAAGATTTCCAATGCCTATTTTCTGGACGTAATCTGAGTCTCTATTGGAAAGTTATGAGAAGTTAAACTTTTAGGAAAAAAGTCAATTATACTAGTGCAAGTTTGACTTCTCAAAAGATTAGATTTTTAGCACAATTATCCAAAATATTTTTCCTATCTGACTCCTTGGATCTTTATTTAATAGGTGATTGAGATCTAGCCTGTCAATCATATATAAAGACTTGATCTCTCTCAAATCACTTCACTTCAGAATCTAAGAGATGAGGATTTTGAGAATAGTAGTTGACTCTGCTACAACAAGATAATTAGATTAAACTTCAATTTTTTTTTTTTTCCATTTTCCTTTCAGTTTGCTTTAAGCATGCACAAACATTTAGGGACTAAGATGAACAACATGGACCCTTAAAAATTTTTACTTTTCCTTTTACTTTGATCCACCTTGATAGACTAAGAAATCATCTATAGGGTTTAGCACTCATTTTTTTTTTTTTAATGTGTGAGTTAGAAGATAATTATTCATTGGGAATTTTGTCGAACCTAGGAACTCATGACTAGCAACAATGCACACACTCAAAACAAAAAGAGTTAGTACAGGAGCATAGTTAGTATGGCTGACTAGTATGCTAAGGATATTGGAAGCAGGAATGGGATTGCAAGCGTGAATGGGACACAGCACGGAGGTAAGAAATGGAAGGTTCTGTAGTCAAACCAAGACGGGATGAGACAAAAGGCATCAGGATGAAGACTAGGAGTACTGGTGGGGGGAGGCGGACCAACTAATAGATTTAGCATTGATTCAGCGAGGGTTGTTTAACACCTTAGCCACTAGTGAGGCTAATGGTGCCAAGCTCAAGAAAGAGTTGGCGCTAAGTTTCTTTGAGTTGAAGGAACTTAGAACATAGATCTTAGATCTAAAGATTGATTGCTAAGGTAGAAGATGCAGGTCCAAAAGTAGTGGATGAATACATGGATTCTAAAGACTTCAGAGCAGATATTGAAGTTGCTTGAGCTCATGGCTTTGAATCTACCAAAAGAAACTCAAGATTGTCTACCTAGACAAGCATTTACCTTGTCATAAGTTTCCCAACTTCAATAAGGTTGAAGCTAATTACGGTGAGTTCATTGATGACTATGAGTCTAAGGCGAGTATGTCTTTAACATAAGAGATGCCCTAGGATCTAGCGGGAGCGAGGGATAGGGCTTAACTTCATGATCTAGCAAGGACGCAAAATATAGTAAATAATTTTATCCATGTGCGCCATTCATTGCATGTCACGTGGAAAAATTTATGACAATTTTAAAAGTTTTGGACTTTTAATGCCTTTTTTAATAGATATTGAAATTTTAGTATCCCAGCTAAAAGTTAGTAAACTTTTGTTCCCTTTAATTATAGTTAATAGACTTTTGGCACCCTTTTTCCATTATTTATATTGTTTGTCATAGTTTCTTACATATAATGATTAATTTGATAACATGTAGAAAAATTTGCATCTTTTACTTTAAAAGATTAATTTCGTACAAAATTTTACTTTAAAACATCTGAGACTGTCATCAAAAGAGTCTTCATGTATAATTATAGCTTTTTCATCCCTCAAACCTATAAGGTCGTGCATATAGCTCAATTACTTTACCAACTTGACTATCCACTGCGGGTGCAAAATTTTTCAAAATTGTAAGCAAAAAAATAATAATGTTGTTGTCACAATTAAACAACATTAGAATTGAAATTAGTTCTTAACTTATGAAATAAAAACTATAAACAATGTTTGTATGTAGCAATTTAAATTCTAAAAGAATGCAAATAATAACTAGTAAATTATTTTCTTTCTTGACTAACTAATTAAAATAAAAATTCAATCCACAAGGCTAGTGTCAGACGATAATCTTAATAAAATGAAACAACTATTCCGAATGATACCATATTAATTAAAATGAAGTAAAAAAACAATCTCTTAAAAATATTTCAAACAAAATAACCAATTGAAAACACGTTTCATACGAAACAACCCACCCAAGTTTAAATTAATTGGAAAAATAAAAAAGATCAAAATAAATAGTTGAGTACATTAAACTACGAAAAAAAAAAAATTCTTGGTGATATTTATTACAAAAATAATATTTAAATTACGTACTTAATTTTGAATAATTTAATCTTATTGTTATTAAAAAGTAGCAACACAAGAACAAAGTCAATTTTTTTTCATTTTTTTAACTACATTAGATATATATTGTTTTAATTTGAATAAATTGTAACTAAAATATTTGAAAAAAAAATTTAATAAAAATAAATAAAAAATTAAAAAATAATTTGTCTATGTGTAATCTATATTGTCACAAAAAATAAATATAAAACTTAAATGTCATTTTTATAGTAAGTATAAAAGTTATAAAGTAAGTTAAATGTAACGTAAACAAAATATATTTCTCATTAATTCTTACCTCATAATGGAGGTATATATAGAAAGTAAATTATAAGAGTCATAAATATATTAAAATCCTGTATAAACTAGAGTTCTATTACAGATAGACACATATTAATTACAATATATTATACATTAATTACACGACTCAGGCTAACACTCACCTTTAAGTTGGCACATACATATCTACTATACCCAACTTGCTTAGTAAGTCATAAAATGCCTTCTTAAAAACTCCTTTGGTGAGCACATCTGTAAGTTATTTTTCAGTGGGAACAAAAGAAAAGCTAACAAGTTTGGCATCTAGCTTCTCTTTTATAAAGTGACAATCAACATCTACATGCTTAGTGCAATCATGCTGTACTAAAATTTGTGATATATCAATGGATGCTTGGTTGTCGCAATATAACTGTAGAGTACTTTGAGTTCGAAACCTAAATCAGGTAGAAAATTTCTTATCCACAGTAATTCACATACCCCATAAACCATACGTCTATATTCAGCCTCAACACTAGATCGCGCCACAACTTTCTGTTTCTTACTTTTCCATGTAACCACAATTACCTCCCACAAAGGTGAAGTAACCTGATGTCGACCTTGTATCTATAATATTTCCTATCCAATCTGCATCTGTGAAGCCACAAACTTCAAGAGAGTTATTGTGTTTAGAGAACATTATTCCTCTCCCTGGAGCTAACTTCAAGTACCTTAAAATTTTCCAAACTGCATTCATGTAACTCTCATTTGGGTTATGCATGAACTTACTTACCATCTTAATGCATATGCAACATATGGTCTTATATGTGCCAAATAAATTAGGTGTTCAACCAACCTTTGATAGCGAGCTTGATCAGTTGGTACCTTATCTGGATACTCTACTAGACAATGGTTTTGCTCAATAGGAGTATCAATAAGTTTGCAATCCAACATACCTCTCTCAGTTAGTAGGTTAAGAATGTACTTTCTTTGACATAAAAAATTCATTCTCTCCCCCTAGCTACCTCAATTCCTAAGAAGTACTTCAATTCACCCAAATCCTTCATCTTGAATTCAGAGGCTAATTGTCTCTGTAATCTATCCATCTCAATAGTATCTATAGTAATTACCATATCATCAACATAAATAATTAGAGCTGTTACTTTCCCTTGTTGATGTTTGAGAAACAGCATGTGGTCTGAATTACTCTATCTATAACCAACCTTTTGCATGAACTATGAAAGCCTTCTAAACCAGGCATGAGAGGATTGCTTGAGACCATACAAAGACTTCCTCAATTTGCATACAAAATTACTAGAAGAAGTAGCTACATACTTAGGTGGAAGACTCATGTACACCTCCTCGACTAACTCTCCATGAAGAAACTCATTCTTGACATCAAACTGCCAAAGTGACTAGTTTAAGTTTGCAGCAAGCGAAAGCAGAGCCCGAATAGTATTTATTTTGGCAACAGGAGCAAAAGTCTCATCGTAGTCTTCACCATACGTCTAAGTGAACCCTTTTGCCTTGTGGTGGAGGCACAAGTTGTCAAGTATCGTTCTTCTGTAACGCCTCCATCTCTTCATCCATTGCCTTCCTCCACTTTGGATCTCCCAACGTATCCTACACTTTGTTAGGTACTGATACAGTAGATATTTGATTTACAAATTATTTATATGACTTAGGCAATCTTTTACTGGACATGTAGTTGGCTACTGGATATTTTAATTTTGCATGAATATCTAGTTCATACCTTTTGGCTGGTTGACCCTGAGTAGACCTATTTAGTAACACATACTGTCCAACACTAAACTCAATGCTATTAGTATCAGTGGGTGTACATACCTCAGATAAGTGACCTTCAATACCAGGGAGTTGTTGATCAAGGGTAGGAGTGATGCCTGAAGGAACAGTTGTGTCTTCATTTTGATTTTCATTGATCGAAATTGGTGCTTGGAAACTTGAAGTATCTGCTTCTTCTACTATTGGATTTAATGGAATAAGAACCTCAACTGGACCCATCGAAATATCTCCTGATTGCGTTACTTTCTCAGTTCCTTCCAATTCCTTTCCTTCACCATGATACAGCTCTTCAAAAAATGAATTCTCCCCTTTAAAAGTAGTATCAGATGAGGAAAAATAGCTTATATCCTTAAAGAAAATGACATCCATAGTGATATAATACTTTATGGTAGGTGGATGATAGCACTTGTACCTTTTATGATAACCTTCATAACTAATAAACACACACTTAATTGCCCGAGCATCAAACTTTTATCTTTGATTTTTAGGAACATGTACAAAAGCAATACAACCAAATATACGGGCAGGAAGATTATGAAATAATGACAGGGATACATGAGATATGAGAACCTCAAATGGGATTTGTCCATGAAGGACACTGGATGGAAGACGATTGATGAGATGGACAGAAGCTTGTATAGCATCACCCTAAAGATATTTTGGCATATAGCACTAAATAGGAGCGCACGAACCATATCAAGTAAGTGATGGTTTTTTCTTTCGGACACCCCATTTTGTTTTGGTGTTTGTGGGCAAGTAGTTTGGTGAACAATTCCATGTGTTTGGAAAAAATCTTGCAAAACACGATTAATATATTCTCTCCTATTGTCAGAACATAGGACTATAATGGTGCTATTGTATTATGTTTGAACACGAATACGAAAATTTTGAAAATCTGGAAAAACTTCATCTTTGTTTTTAAGAAGAGCAACCCATGACAATCTTGTACGCTCATCAATAAACGACACAAAATACCTCATACTTGATATAGTAGGCTCTCTAGATGGTCCCCAAATATCAGAATGAATTAATTCAAAAAGAATAATACTTATATTAGAAATACTTTGAGAATAAGTAGTACGATTACTCTTAGCCAAGACACATATCTCACAACATAAAGTAGATTCACTCATACCAATAAACAGAGTAGGCATAATTTTTTCATAAGACTAAAAGATGAATGCCCAAAGCGATGATACCATAACCAAATTTTACTTAGCTAGTCAGAATTATAAGTCAAAGAGGTGCGAGACTATGCTCTTAGTTTTTTCCCTACGTAGGTCTAATTAAGACGAAATAATCTATCTCTTAGATACCCCTGACTATTATTTCCCTGGTAAGAAGATCCTAAAAAATTACATGGGATAAAAGGTTACAAAATATTTAGACTCTGTATTCAACTGTGGGACATATATTAAGTGATGAGATAAATTCGGTACATATAAAACATTTTGGAGCTGTAAGATTGGGGTAATACGAGCAGACCCCATCCCTAACACAGAAAAAGCTTCACCATTAGCATTCATAATATAAGACACTGGTGGAGAAGACAAGTCAGTAAAATAAGATTTATTATAAGTCATGTGATCAGGTACACCATAATCAATAATCCAAGTATTAAATCCAACAAAATGAGAAACGTTTGAAACTATACCAATCTTACCACGACTAGCTATAGACGTTGTAGGGTTACCTCCACATGTCGCATGATGATCTTATCTAGCTACTCCATAAAAATCTAGTAGTGATGACCTTGCTTGAATAGCTAGGTTAAATATTTCATTGGTCTTAAAATCCTGATTTTCTTTTGAATCTTCCATTGAAAGAGAGAATAATAATGTGCAGTGGAACAATAAGTTACCCTCCTTTTTTTTAGTGGGTGTTGACTGGGCTGCTGACTGGGCTGAAAATTGGGCCTTAGACTTGGGCTAGGGTTGAAAGGAAAAAAATGCTTGACTTGTCGCCTATACAAACCAGAGAAACCTATGGTAGCTGCTTGGCTTGAATGAACGGATTGAGGCAAGCAAATGAACGACAAGCTGTGCGTAGAGCTCGATGAGTAGAACATGGGTTAACGAGGCAAAACTGCAACTGGAGAGGGAGACGACGGCCCGAATGGATCGTTGGTGGGAGATGCGACAGGCTGACTGGTGAGACAATTGGTACGATGGACCTACTGGTGAGACAATTGGTACGATGGGCCTACTAGTTAGACAATTTGTACGATAGGCCTATTAGTGAGACAACTAGTGAGGAGATTGAAGGCATCGACTAGTGCAAAGGGTCGAGGCTGGAGGCAAAAACTGGCAGAGGATGACCATGGCGGCAGTAGGGACGATGAACTGTGTGGTGACTGATTTGTTATGTGAGATCCAACCGAAGAAGCAATTGGTGATTGTAGCAAGATCAGCGACGGGAAGAGCGAGCAACGGAGGAGAATGGACTGACTGAATCGTGTGGTAACTGCGGCGATTGTTGAGAACGGATTGACTTATCAGTGTGGTGACTGACTAAGTTTTTCGGCAGCGACTACTGAACTGAGATGGTAGGCGGCGGCGCTGTTTTGAGGATAAATTATTTTTGGCTATAATACCAAGTTAAATGTAATGTAAAAAAATACATTTTTCATTAATTCTTACCTCACAATGGAGGTATATATATAAAATAAATTACAAGAGTCCTAAATATACCAGAATCTTGTATAAACTAGAATTTTATTACCGATAGACACGTATAAATTATAATATATTATACATTAATTACACGACTTATACTAACAAATTAAACCTCCCTTGAACTAATACAAATAGAAGAATATTACCCAAAAGGTCGTAAAGTTTTTAAGAAGACAAACCATGTTGCTAAGAGATATGACATGAAATTCAAAATCTGCAATAAGATAAATAATAACAACATGAAATAAATTTGGAGAAAAACTTTTAAATGTAAATAACTAATGGGTTACAAAAACTTTTTAGTGTGCCTAACTTTTTCATTTTGTTTTGAAATTTCCAAATTTGTCTCACGCAACCACCAATGGGAGAGAGCATATCGAAAACTCATCTTCTACATGCACGTAATCTAAAACTTTTTGGCTTATCACTCTCTCATCGCACATATTTCCCACCCTCTTAACCCAAGAAGTGAAGAACCATGGTCATTTTTTATCATCTTCCTTCACAAATTGTTATTCATTACGTACACTTCCCACCCATTTCATTAACTTCTCTCTTTATCAAATATTGGGTAGTTATGTCTTGTATTTCATCGATTTAGAGTACCACATCATCACTTATTTTAAGTGCAACGAATAATTTCTCATCCTTCACATACTCGACTTTTAAGTCTGAGTCTTAAATTATCACATATTTTTCTCCAAATTTCTTTGATCTCCAAAAGCAATACATATATAACCCTAAGTAGCAAAGTTTTTTGAAACATCTTGCATAAAATGGATGACCTATTGATTTACTATTCATTAAAATCCTGTAAGGGTAAATATCACTCACATCTCCTAGGTTTAGAACTTTTTCAGTGTGCACCCAAAATTGAAAATTATATTGTCAAAGGACATTGACTGTAACAGGAATGTCATTTTTGTAATAAACTATATATATCTCTATGTATTCGACTTGCTCTTTAGAGTTGTCAATAAAAAAAATTAAAAAATTACCAAAAAAATGTGAGACGTCTTTTCATTTCCAAACTCATTACATCACAGTGTTTTGCCACCAAAGAAACACACCTTAACTTCTCTGTATGCACTTCCTATTCACACTCTTAACCCAAAAGTGAAATTTGTGAAGGGTTTTGTTTATGAAATTTATCATCTTTATCAAACATTCGATGAAATGTGAAACAAAAGCAAGATTATGGTGAAAAGAAGAACCCACAATGGAAACTACGGATACAACAATGGATAGTTGTCTAATTTCCATAAGAAATTCAAAGGAAAATGATTAACCCTAAACATAATGCTTCCACAATTTTAATTTTTGGAAAACGAATATTGTAAGGTTGTTGTGAAAATATGAATTTGCAATTTCATATGACAAGATGGAAATTTTTTATGCTCTATTTTGACACTCTCAGATTGAGTTTATTTGATTCTTTGTGAAGAATGAGCTCATTGATGGGATATTTGATAATTTGTTTGCAGATAAAGCAACTAAATATCTTCATCCATTTCATGTTTCATAAGTTCAAATTGGGGAGGATTGATGTTGATGAGTTTTTACTAATCGTATTGTACAAGGAAGCAAAGAAGAAAGTTTTAAAAGAGGACCTATTACTAAAGCATAAGCCTTTCAAAGTGAAGGAAAGATGGCCAAGTTGGGAGACATTGATTGAAATGAAGAACGATTTTGAATTGAGAAGCTTGATTTCAGAGTACAAGAAAGAAGGCATAGATGTGTTAGACTTGCATGTACCATGTTTCCATTGGTAGTGGAATGTACATCTTTATTTAAATTACATGCAACACCACAAGAAGGTACTTTCAATGATCAATTTGATACAAAACTTAACCTATCCCAAACACAAAACCAACCCAACTTTGACGTATCCCACACAAAAATTCTAATTGAACCTTCACAACCTTATGCATTTTCTCTTGAAACTCAATCCCAAATGCATGAGACATTCCATGCACGAAGTGATACTTTAATTGACCATGAAGATGTAAGTGATCCACAGTTTGATGAAAACTAGTTGATAATTACTATAATCCATAGTTTGATCCATTTGATGAATATGTAAGTGAGGAAGAACATATATCAGAGAATGAGGTTAATGATGAAGAGCATGTTGAACTCAAGAAACAATTGATCCAATTGAGACTAAGGTTAAACTAGCTAGTGGTGCAGCTAGTATTGGTGACAAGGTAAAAAAGAAGAGAGTTAATCCAGAGGCTTAAGTTATTGGTTCAAACAAAATAACTAGGGATCAACCTAATGTTGAATATGGACCTTCAACATAGAATGAAAAGATGCATGAGCCTAATAAAGAATTTGTTTTTATTAATGAATTTGATTCTGACTGGAGTGAGTTCTTGCATAAAGAAGGGTAAGTGGAGGTTAGTTTTGAAGAAGTTGAGAATAGTGTTGATAGTCTATCTAAGAATGAGATTAATGAAGAAACTGCAGAGTTTAACCTAGAGTCTAGTGATGAAGATATAAGTTTAGTTGCAAGAAGAAATACTAGTATGAATGTAAGCAAACAATTTCAGAGGATCGAATTAAAACTTCAACCAAATGGTGACATTAAATTTGCTATTGGTCAAATTTTTTAGTATGTGGGCCAATTCAGGGTAATTTTAAAGGATTACATCATTCAAGTGGCGAGTGGGTTTTTCAATTAAATGAATTAAAAATGAACCAAGAAGAGTAAGAACATGGATTCAAAGTGTAAATGGAGGATACATGCTTCAAAAGTCACTGATGGTAAGACATTCATGATGAAAAGTTATAATGGGAGACACAACTGTCAAAGAGTTGATAAGTAGCCTAAAGATAGTGCACTATGGAATGCTTATAATTTGAAAGACTTGATCTATGCTAACCCAAAAATTAGCATACATGTATTAGAAACAAAATGTCAAAGGAGATGAGGGTTTAATGTACTTGATTTGATGTTATACAAAGAAAGGAAAAGAGCTATGAGTGATGCTCAACGTGACTAGAGAGGAAGTTTTGAGAAGATCTATCATTATTGTCACGTGGTGATGCAAAGTAATCCTGGATCAATTGCAAGGGTTAATGGCCACCATCCATTTCCAAATGATACCATGCTTTAAGAGATATTTTTGTATCATTTGGTGTTAAAAAACAAGGGTACTTAAATGGTTACAAACCCTTTATTAGATTGGATGGCTACCATTTAAAAGGGCCATATTGAGGGATGTTACTAAGCGCATGTTGTTTTGATGCTAACAATGGAATTTTTCCACTTGCATTGGCTTAGATGGAAGTTGAAAATGGAGAGACATGGAAGTGGTTCTTGATCCTTATTGATGAGGTAATTGGACCTGAAAAAATAAGAAGGATATGCTTCATGAATGATAGGATAAAAGGTATTAGTAGTGTCATATCTCAAATTTTTCAAACTCCTATACAAGGGTTTGTTGCAGACACATTTATGCTAATAACCATAACCTATACAAGGGTTTGTTCCTGTCAAATCAAGCTTAAGCAGAATATCCATACCAAAACAGAAGAACTCCCTTTGTCTCCTCCGCTCTATGGGCCACAGATTTTTCCAAACTTTTGCAGAAAGTTCATTTCCTGGTAGGACACCATCAGAACCTAGATACTGAACTATTGAATTAGCAACAATGGGAGCTGCTGCCAGAGTTCTTGCAACCATATACCCAGTTGAAGGGTGGACCATACCAGCTGTACCACCAATCCCAACAACTCTTTGAGGGAGCACTGGAAGGGGGCCACCCATTGGAATGACACAATGCTCATCTTCTTCAATACTCTTAACATTAATGCCCAAGTGCCTCAATCTAGCTTCCATTCTTTCCTGGATATCTTTCATAGGTAGTCCAGGGCGAGCAACAAGAGATGTTTCTTCGAGAAAAATCCTGTTAGAAGAAAAAGGCATTGCATACAGAAAAGTAGGAATCCTACTATTTCTCTCTTTTAGCTCCATATTGTTATTCAGATGGGAATCTCTCCAGTCCATAAAAAGCATCTTATCTACATCAAATGGGTGCTCTTCAACCTCAGCTAAAATGCCATAAGCGACTTGGTAACCAGGGTTATAAGGCTTGTCGTACTGTACAAGGCTTCTGGAAAAACCAGTTGCATCAAGAACTACGGTAGCCTGAATTGTAACACCATCATTGCAGACTAAAAGAGATTTTGACTCCTCATGAATAACCTTGATAACTTTAGCTTGGTGAAATCTAACACCATTTGATATGCATTTTTGCAGCATTTTTGACTTCAGCAGTTTCCTGTTAACCCTTCCATAAGGTCTATCTAGATCCTTTTTGGTTTGTTCGTTTACAAATACAACAGCACCAGACCAGGTAGTGTCAAGGCAATCCAACAAATCCAAGGCCTCAAACTCATCCACCCAAACACCATAATTATTTGGCCACACCAACTTAGGATAAGGATCAATTGAGCAAACTGATAGCCCAGCCTCCGAGACTTGCTGGGCCACAGCAAGCCCTGCAGGACCCCCTCCCACAACTGCAAGGTCCAACAAAAGACCCTTTGATGGGTCATACATGGGAAGTTCAAAATCAAGGTTTTCTTTTTTGGTTTCTGGCACAAGTTCTAGAAGAGCACTACTACCGCCAGCCTTAACACAAGCAGTGCTCCATTTCATAGGGAATTTCTTCAAGCCAAATCTAAGCTCCTGGTTTTGAAGCTTTAGAGAGTTCAAATTGCTCACTTTCTCTGAGAACCCATGGAGTGGGTGTAAGAATTCAAGCTTGTTATGCGTTTTCAGTAAAGTTCCCATATTTCAACCTGGGTCTTAAAGATTTTGCAATATCTAAATTGGGTCTTCTAGAATTTTTGAAATGATAATTGACTATGAAATAATTCTCTTTTTAGAACAAAGCGTTTCAACAATTAAATACATAAATGAGGTTCTGGGCTTTAAAGGGAGACTTCAAAACTTCACCTTGACGAATGAAAGAATAGCTGACTTACCTCGAGAGAGGAAAGGTAGGAGAGGAAGACTAAGAAGAGGTTCACAAAGCAATTCCAGAGCCTTGTCAGAATACAATAGATGTGTTGAGGTGAGGTTTGTGTGGTTCGCTCTCAACGACAAACTTAAGTGGGTCACTACTCTCCTAGTCGCACTCGCACACAGTTAATGGGATTGTTGCCAAACAAAGTAGAACAAGCAAAAGTACAGAAACCAACACAAAGTATAGGCAGACAAGAAAAAAGATATACAGCATAAAAGGAGAACCACAAAGTCCATAGAGAGAGACAAAGCATGTTAAATATTAAATTAATAAATAAGATTTAATATTTAATTAATAATTATATATTAATTTTATTGTCATATTTAATATTTTTATCTAATATGATAATAAATTTTAAAAAATATAATATTAATAGATTTTAATATTTTTATTTAATATGATAATAATATTATTAAAAAAAATATACATATTAATTAATTTTTATA